>CM035433.1:127621125-127671125 GCA_020310875.1 Ceratopteris richardii
CATCGGTATAAGCGTCGGTATAAGCGTCGGTAAGTGACAGTAAAGTACAGATGCTCATACTGACGCCTGTATACCGACGATTAAATGACCGTCAATATTGCATCCGTGGTTTTTCAAGCATTTTCAACGGTCATACCGACGCCGAGGCGTGACCGTCGGTATGCCCTTGATATGTTGTAGTGATACTAACATACCTAAAATCATACATGGGTATATGCACTTAACTCTAACAACATCTAACATGGGCATAAACATTACTAAATCTAATGCATTTCTATTAAGTGACTTACAAGCTAAGGGTTGAAGAGGCTTGGACAAAGGGTAAGAAAGGAAAAGAATAAGTGAAGATAGAATAGGGTAAATATTTCAATAGAGTAATCCTTCTTCTTGCTAACCTATGAACACAAAAAACATTAGGATAACAAATCATACATTTAATATGTAACCAATTCAATACACACACATACATAAATACTTAAATATTTATACTTATATTAAAACAAATACATATATTAACACATAGACATATATATTTTCACATAAAAACATACATTCACACACATACATAAATAAATACATATATATTCATGCACATACATATATATATATATATATATATATATATATATATATATATATATATATATATATATATATATATATATATATATATATATATATATATATATATATATATATATATATATATAAACATAAACATGTCTAGATAATTTTTATTTCATTAATATATAACTAATAAATAATATCTATATTAACTACTAAAATAAAACACATAAAATTTCATTATATAAACATTAAAAAGAAATAAGATATAAAATAAAGAAAATAAAAAAGAAAAAACTCTCTCATTCTCTCTCTCTTTCTCTCTCTCTCTCTCTTTCTCTCTCTCTCTCTCTCCCTCTCTCTCTACTACGTCGGTTGTGCTCATTGGCTGTAGTGGAAGGGAAGAAGAGGAAAAATAAAATAAAAAAGAATCTAAAAAAACAAAACAGAATAATAAAAAAATAATAAAAAAGAAATAACATCTCCTCTCTCTCTCACTCTCTCTCTCTCTATCTCTTACTCTCTCTCTACATCGCCGACTGTGCTCATTGGCTGCAGTGGAAGGAAAGAAGAGGAAAAATAAAAATAAAAAAGAATCTAAAAAAACAAAACAGAATAATAAAATAATAATAAAAAAGAAATAACCTCTCCTCTCTCTCTCTCTCACTCTCTCTCTCTCACTCTCTCTCTCTCTCTCTTTGTTGCACGCGTAGCTCTGCTGCACCACCGATAGAGAAAGGGAGGGAGAGGGAGAAGAGAAAGGACAAATAAAGTAATTAAAGAAGAGGGAGAAGAAGGAAGGACAGGAGAAGGGAAAAATGGAAGAGAAAAAAGACAAAAAAAGAAGGGAAAAATAATAGGGGAGAGATAAACAAAAGAAAAAACAACATGTTCCTCATCTCTCTGTGTCAACCATTTCCCAAAGCAAAAAAAAATTGCTTTCCATAAATTGAAGGACAAAAGCAAGAGAGATGGCCTTCTCTCTCCTCTTGTTAGAGGACTGTCATGGAAATATGTGCATGAATGACTATAGTCTAGAGAAAAGGAAAATAGAGTACCTGAAAAATCACATGAGCTTGTGAGTACGTACTCCCTCTTTATATAGATGAGAGTAGCCCACCGTAGCCCACATTTTCCTTTAGATAACTGATCCATGCAGCCTACATTAACTTCTCTTTAACTCAACAACACTCCAACAAGAAATTAGGTGTGGAAATTTCATCTATTTGTTTTTCCCAAAAATATACACAACCACTCACTTAAATATTTACTAGACCATAGACTTTAGATTTAAATACAACCTTTCACTTCTTTTTTATTTATGTAATTACTTTAGAATAAATACAAACCTTTAGAATAAATTAAATTTCACCCATCAATAAATTTAATTATTACCATAACCTTAGTGAAACTTAATAATTAACATATTTTTTATTTGAAATATTTTGCTAAGGTTCCTTTTGATATATTTACCCTATTTAATAATTCATTTATAGACTAAAACCTACTTAATTAATCTCTTAGCCATAGGTTTACCCTTCAACTAACTTCAAACCATGATTATTTACCCCAACTTACCCATAAACTAATCTTCTAACCTTTCATAACCCTCTAGATTTTCTAATTAACCTTGAAATTAAGCTAGAACCCTATAAAACATGTTCAAAATCTCCATTTAACCCTTAAATATCCTTGCATTTACTTTCAAAACATAGACAAACCCTTAATTAACCCTTGTTTTCTCATCTATACCCTTAATTAAATTAAGAAACACTTAGATAAATACTTCCCATCTTGATATTAATCATCAATCTTCTTGTCCTGTAAAAATTAAAATCAAACATTAATCAAAATTATCATAATTTAACCAAACTTTTATCAATCAACTAATCTTTTAATTTTAGCAATATTGTAAGAGTAAAAAAAATCTTTCCGACAACGAGATGCACTACGCCGCCAGCTAAGGGAGCAAGAGGAACAACCCAAGGTCATAGAGTCGGTATCGACTTCAGAGGAGGTAAAGGCACTTTAAGAACATGTTGAAGAATTCCAAAGGAAGCTACTTGAGTATGACAGACAACCCTCCCCAATTATCGAACCAGAAATAGACGAATTGGTGCCCATTGAAGTGGATGAGTCGTATGAGGAACCCTATGTTCCTATGTCGATGTCGGGTGGCCAGCAAACATCGGAAGGAATGGACACCTGTAGCTCAAGCATAAGCAAAACCTCCTTCACTTGTCAATCCACAGAGACGTGAAGACCGGTATGAAGATCACGATCAAGTGAAGACACAAGTGCGTGAGTGGAAGCACACAAGCATGCACACACATATACACACATGTGCACAAGGTAAGATCCAAGAGAGGAACAATGGAATGCTTCGATTGCAAAAGAGTTCTCTCACAAAAGCTCTATTCTCTCACAAGCTAACTCTCTAAACAAGCTAACCTTAAAAATGAGCTCTCTTTCAATAGAAATCACTATTTTTGTAGGGATTTCTTCTGAAAACTTGACATGTACTTCTTGGAGCTCCCTACCTGCTCCTCCTTCTTGTATGTCCACCTCTTTGATGCGCTTCCATGCTTTGTGCTTGACCTTGAGTTCCAACACTCCCCCCCCCTCTCGAGTCTATCGACCCTGACAAACCCTTGTTGTAATGGTTGTTCCAGGTAGTTCTTTGAGAGGTAGTGTCCATTCTGTAGGAACAAGAGTTGTCTATCTTCCAAATGTGGGAGGGTTGGTTGTTTGGTTCTTCATCTATCATTGCAAGCATTGCAAGTTGTAGTCCACTGGTATGTGCTTCTTCCTTGGATTCCAACATGACTGTGTCATTGTGAGTCTCCATTGATGTCCTCTAGAGCTTCTAAAGTGGATGTTCATAGTAGTCATGCCAAGTACTCATAACCCATAATGAATGATGGGTAAGTGTTTTCGAGCATGGGTTGAGGAAAATATGTGCCTTGTGCATGGCCTTGTAATGTAGCTCTATGCATGCTTACCTAGAAAATGTATTGGAAGAAGTATGGTGCAAAAATTGGGGGTCTTGAGCTAAGTGCTCAAGGGTATGCCGACGAAGAGGTTTCCTAATCTATCATGGGTATGGTGTTGCCAAAGTAAATATACTTACCATGGTGAAGGGTTGATCGATGTTTATCTCTTCGTGTTGTACACCCGGCCTTTGGGATGGAACATTATTGATGAATGTCTGTGTTGATGGTCCACTGATGAGAGTTTTTTGAGTGGCTGGTCCTGTCTCCTCTTTTCAAAGAAACATTTCCCAAATACTGAGAATTGAATTTATTTATATTTCTTGACAAACAACATTGGGTAACTACACCAAGCTTACTTTCACATATTCTCTTTAGCTCACCATAAGTAGGAGTCTTCTCACCCAGTATACAGAAAAGGATCTTTAGGGTAACAAACTACCCCTTGCATATATCTCCTTGGATGCTCTCGTACATGTAGTAGTTAAGAATCGTTCAAGTTGCGGACCTGCAAGCTCTTCCCTCCTACCATGTTAAGGGGAAACAATAGTTGTGGATGCCATGTTCATGCCAAGTGCTTGACATCTACCAGACAAGGCAACGATAATATCATCTGCTAGCTGAGACACACTTCTATCAAAACTGATAATGCCTTGTAATCAATGGTTCCACCTTCAACTAAGCATGTCTCATTCATGTTCCATGAGCCAAACCTAGGAACAAGTTCTTTTGCTCTCTCTTTTTTTTTCTTTTTTTTTTCGTGAAACAATGTCACAAAACAAGAAGACAAAGGTTAGTATCAAACAAATAGTTTACATGTGTCAATGTGCTCTTGTGCATGGGACTCTCAATTGTGTCTATGCACGGCCATGTAATGTGGCCCTATATTAATGCATACTTTAGAAATGCATGACCTAAATGGTGCAAAAGATAGGGTTGTGCAAGGAGCACATGGTTATCGCTCGTCAAGGCTTTTGATGTTATTTGTGGATGTTGATGCCATCTGTCTTGGAGGTATCCATTGGATCTCCAGATGACAATTGATCCTTCTTCCTTATAGGGATCCATTTGAGAATGGTCTTTGACTGTTTAATAATCTCCTTTGGTTGCTTCATGTTTGGATGGTTGCTTCAGGGTTGGATCCTTCGTGGTTGGCCCTTTGGTTCTGTAGAGGCTACTGATACTTTTGGCTTCCAAACCCATACCATTGTTGCTGTTCTTCTGACTATTGCCAAAGAGGTGAGTTTTTCTTCCTTTGGTCTCTGTGCTCGATTCTTTCCCTTGTCTCTCCTTGGCTTCTTGGTTGAGACCTTTTGCATGGTGGAGAGCATAGGCCTTTGTGCTTGTAAGAGTCCTTTGGGGACCCACATATGTAATCATCCTTGTTGAGCTGAAATTAATTTCTTAGGCACCCACATTTGTTGCAGACCTTCGTTTTGATCCGGGCGTGGTTGCTTGGTTCTGGTCTTCACATTGGTGGCTTGCATGGGTGGGAAGTGTGTTGGCAAGGCTGGTGGTTGCTCTCCTTTTGTACCCAGCCTTTCTTCTTGAACTCCCTTTGTCTATGTGATATAGCAATGGGCATGTACTGTTTCGCTTGCCATTTTGGTTTAGTTGTGGTGGCGACATTAGTCCTTGCATCAAGAGGATGAGTCCACTTGTCTTTGAGCCTATTCTTCCATGATTGAGTTATCTTGGAACATAGACCTTTTGACACCTTCAACATCTTGTTTGCTAATATTAGTCCTAGGAGAACTACAAGAAGGTGTGACATCGGGATTTGTGAGCATGCCACTTTCTAATTCTAATGTAAAGCATCATTCCTCAACCCAAACTTGAAGAAGTTGACTTCTTAGGTTCAAGTTGATTGCATGGTCCTAAATCCAATCTTATCCCAAGACAAGTGGCTCTGTAAGGTCCTCATCATGACACACTAGAATTTTGACTATCATTGGAACATTTTGAAGGTAGATGAGAAGTTCCACCTTGCCCAAACAAGGGGTTTCCACACCTCCCAATCCTATGAGATAGGCTTCTATGGGATTGATGTTCAACTGCAAGTCTTGGCAGTATGAGAGTCTAATGGCACTAGTTGTTGCACCTGAGTCAATCAATGGTCTCACAGTCCTTACATTCTCTTTGTGACCTACCTCTAAGGTCATGAAGGGATGTAAGTCGACTATTTGAGAAGTAATTATGCCTGTTTTTTGGCATATGTCCATGTGATATTTTGGGGCTTTCGAGTTGACATCTAGGCCTAGTCGCCTTAACTTAGTTCGCCTAATGTGCTCTCGAGCCTCTGCCTGTGCTTCTTCTCTAACCCTTATCTCTTCTTCTTTTCGCTTCTTAGTAGTGTTGAGTCTCATTAACATATCCTCTGTAAGAGGTTCTTGATACATCTTGACTCTACATCCACTAATATAGTTTGGCAAGATATATCCTTCTTGAGTGTCCAATTGAACCGCACCGCTAGTGGAAATTGTGTTAATGATCATGGGTCCATATCCTTGTTTTTCCAACTTATGGGCATGCTGCTTTAGTGTATAAACCAACACTAGATCTCCCTCTTTCAGTCCCTTATCCTTGATGTGTGCATCGAAGTATGCCTTTTGCCTTTTCTTTGCAGCATAGATACCTGCAGCCACTCGTAGCCTCGTCTCACCTAAACGTTCTAGATCAAAGATCCTGGAGGACAATTCATGTCTATTCCATTCATGCTATTGTGCTACTTTTAAGGCAGGGATTAGAAAATCTAACGGTAGCACAACATTCTGTCCGAAGACCATTTGAAATGGGGTGGCATTGAATACCGTTTTGTAGGCAACTCGGTAAGCCCAAACAGCATGATGAAGCTATTTATCCCAATTAGAGCGTTGTCGTAGAGATTTTAATCTCTACTCTCGTTTCTACTTTCTTCAAATCAGAGCATTGTTAGTTGATCAAAGATTCAAGATATAATTGAGTATTGTTCAAGGCTTATGGAGGAAAAGATTTATTAGCAATAATAACAAGACAATTGGTACAATAGAATTTTTGGCAAAGGTCCGATGGTTTCTCAATCAATTTCAAAGGTGGTACTTGAAATATATCAAAAGAAGATTGGTTGATCAAGGGCATGTTTTCTCATGCCTTAAAATGACCGTGGCTACAATAATTACATGAAGTGGCATTTATGAAAAAAGAAGTGGAGCTTTCTATATAAAGAAAGCTGCACTTAGAGCAGGAGATCACTAAGGAATAAAAATACGTGTTGCGCTGCATGTTTGGAATCTATGCATTATCTATGATATAGCCGTCGAGAGGAGGACAAATCAGGTATATATTGAGCAGCCGCTGCAGAACAGAGAGGGGGGGAGGCCATTTACACATTAAAATCAGGCAATGAGACTCTCGGAGGGGGCACGCACGAAGAGAGGGACTTTTTCTTCGGACTTGAAGATGTCCGTTGCAGAGATCTAAGAACGATTGCTGATTTCTTGATGACGACGCCAATTGGGCACTCGAAACAAGGGAGCTCGCTTCTGACAAAAGGTGCATTCTCCATAACTTGCTTTGTGTGAAGCTAAGGAAGAATTCGAAGGCCATTGATGAATATCACATATAAATGACGATTAGCTTTCCTCATACGAGAGGAAGCCGCTTTGCTGAAAAAGTATGATATCGCTTCCTTCTTGCTGGTGTAGGATAATGTTTTCTTTATCTTCTTGATTATCTACGAAGTTGAAGCATGATTATGTCTGTTACTACCGTTTCTCGGTTTTTTTTTAAATATTTGTACACAGATATTACTTTTTGTTCGCGTTATTTTTAACTATCTTATCTTTTGAATATGAGTTTAATGTATCTGCAATTAGTATAAATGTCTATACCTTTTAATGTTTATCTCAGATATAATCTCAACTGCTAGCGTTCTGCACTCTAATTGCGATTATAAGACTGTTCTATAGCTACAGTTTTCATTCCGTATTTTCTATTTTCCCTACGAATCTTCAGTAGGTCACTCTTTTTCTTCGATCTTGAATACCAGTCATTTGCGTATTTTCATTCGTGAATACTGTTGCAATTTCTTTGGTTGACGTTGAAAAAGAGCTTCACATTAGATAAAGTGAATTTGTTCAGTGAAAGTCTATGTTCAATTAAAACAATAAGTTTTCGTCTGCGCCAGCACTTTGGAAAGTTTATAGGCAGTACTTTTGGAATTCATGCTTTTTCATTTTGTACATAAATGTCAGGAATATCAATAGGAAATTGGTTTGTATGTTCTTCACAGAGAAAATTCCGCTCAGATACATGGGTTGGTATCAACCCTTTCACATCTACAAGGAGCCTTATTTATTTCTGTTCAATCTAAATTAGATTGTTGGCCTATGGGCGTTCGATATTCTGAGCATTTTGCATCATTAGAGGAACCTAATCCAACTCGTTTGAAAGATAATCTGAAACCGTTATTATTTCAGTTTGAGGTGATTTTTTGGCGTGGAGATGGGCAGCACACACTATGAAGAGTGTTTTCTTGGAATGAAGATGACTATTGTGTGGAAAAATTTTCCTTCAAAGAGTTATATCGTCTTCTGGAATTAAGATTATGACAATTCATTCTGTTTGTGAAATTGCGATCTCTCCAGTATAGATGTCATAGTTGTATAATAAGCTAAGCGTTGTTTTTTTCAGTTCGTTTCAACTATATGGCTGATAATTAGTGACCGCTCGCTAATATTTTGTGACTGTTCTGATAAGTGATATTGTTTTTAAACAATTGCTATATAAATCATAAGAGTACAAACATTATACTGCTGTGATATTGATTAAATTAATACTCCCCTCTATTAGTAATACAATGTATGATCATTTCTAATCGTAGTCTGATCATTTGCGCTACACTTGGAGGAATATAATTTGATTTTCTAAGGGAGATTCCGTCTGCGTTTTTGGGATGAAGTTGTGATGGATCAACTTTAACACGCTAAAGTATGAAGAAGAATGCATGCTCGCTCTCTGAAATGTATAATCCTGACTGTGCACGCAGCTAGTGATTTATCGATGAGAAGCAATGATGCAAATGATGATCTGAGCAGAGTTAAGGCGTTTGAGAAATTTAATCAAATGATCTTTGATCTAATGCTTGTTCCACTCTTGATAAACTATTTATACCATTCGAGACGCACCACAAAAGATGAATTCATGAAGCTTTCGATGAGTTCCAATCTACAGAGATAGGCAATTTGATATATATATTTTACGTTTCTTGTGATATTGGCATGATCAAATGCGCATTTATTCTTCGTGGCATTTCTGTTTCCTTTTATTATTTCAACGATAGTTATTTTAAATCTTTAAAAAACTAGCCCAAATCCACGCTTCTGAAAGAAAATGGTGTTAATTTTACATGCTATTTGACTGCTTCTTTGAGAGACAATTGAATTGGTTTTATATAGAGATGAAATATGAAATAGATTTGCAAAGGTATTGCAAACGATTGCTTCTTTCATTTTTGTTGAGTTTGTAATGTGTTTTGCATTTACACTAGACTATTGGATTATTGCTCACATAAAAAATATTGAATCTTCCATGTCTATGAGTTAATACAAAGATTTGAATCTATCTATTTTGAGGTTTGGAATGCAATACATGAAATCTGTACTTCTATTACATGTATGAAGTTTCGCATAAGATTTGGAATATTTCAATTGATTTCATATAAGAGATATTTAAGGATTGTCCATAATACATCTGCATGTTATACGGGATAGAGTACGCTCTCGATATACTATACTTTGGCAAGATTGCTTTTGAATTTTGACTTTATATGACTTGAGCATTATTTCTTATGTGATTTAAAGCAAGAATGAATTATTATAGCACTTGAAAACATAGTGTTAGTAGCATTGCCATAGAATTCACTTTCGCTCAAACTTGATATAGAAATTTGAATTAGGTGCATGAGATGATATATAAAACTTTCGCTTTGCCATAAATTTAGAAAAATAGACATGCATATAATAAACGATGGTTAAAAAATAGATGGTTAAGTCGTATTTGAACAAGAAATTCAATGATGAAGTATTTCTTTCTTATGCGTAGTCTTTTGAATTGTTGTAAATGAAAGATTCAAGATTGAATACCTATTACAATGATTGCATATGCTTACCCATAATGAACATGATGATTGAAGAACTTTTACTAATTGACTTCTAAATGTCTTGACATTAGGATGAGGTTTCCAACTGAACTATTAATTATTTCCATGAGTCTATACTACAATTGAGATTGCATAAAAAATGGATGGTTCCAATTGTTACATGAAATTGTGTTTCGATTTAAAAATCCATGATGCAAAGTTAGTATAAAATGAATGCGTCGGCAATTGAGTACTATTATCTTTTGAAGTACTCATAATCTTTTGAGCCTTGACCCCACCTGAGATTGCTATAAACACATTTAACTTTTGAGAATTCTAGATCACTGAATGTTGAGTTTCACGATATGTTAAGATTTGTCATGGAGTTTTAATTTGCTTCTTTAAGAAACCAAATCACCTGAGCTTGCACCAAGCACCCTGCGTGCGCCGTATTTTTGGCGGTCGCCCTGATCCACCGACCGTCGCTTCCGCGCCGACAAATTGGTGAACCCGGCGTGAATCGAGCAATCTGTTGTCCTTCACGTAAGAGGGAGGAAGCTGAAGATCGTGACTGGAGAGAGGACGAATGGATGCTCGCTGCAGAGAAGAAAGGAGAATATCGTAGTACATGGTGATTATCGCCTCTGTGTGAAGAGAAAGAAAGATTCTGAAGATGCGGAAATTTGGTCTCCATCGCTTTGCTATTCTTGAAGAGAAGATCAATAAAACCTATGTCATGGCTTGTTTGTCTTATGCTCTGTGATTAACACCATCAGCACCTATCAGTTCTACTGAATTCTGTTTTCGTGGAAGGATCCTAATGGTTCTCCGACATTGCTCATACATTCTGAAGCATTAAACTCCATTAATGATTCCGACAATGACTACTGATGCTTAATGACACTTTTCTGCTAAGTCAATTGAAAGTTTTGCTGTTATATGTGCAGGTTGAACTGTGAAAGTACTCAGAGATATGGTGCTTACATAATAGGAGTTAAAATTTGTTCAACATTGGAGATTGCACGCACATTTGGTCTATGAATATCTGCTGTAAACGAATATCGTTGATAGCACTCTATAGTTTGTGAAGCGTTGATAGCGCTCTGAGATTTCCATTTTCTCTGCATGTCGACAGTATACTCCATTATAATTATGATCATATATTTTCTTTGCTGCTAAAATATGCTAACATCTGCTGATCAGATGATAACCGGATTAGTATGCTGAGGCTTAACCCGTCTGCACAAGCAACATCGTTTGTAAATTCCAAGAATATCTAATTCGTATTGATATGGAACGATGAGGATGCTAGATCTTTGGTTTAAGAAGCTTCATTCAACTAGCGACGATGTGGATTATATACTTTTAGAGGTTTGAGTGATTGCTATTTTACAACTTTATGAAACAATCATTACTTTTTGATCTTTGTAACAAGTTATTCTGAAACAAAAAGGATTCATGTGCATAATCTTATCAATATGAATACGCTCAAGCAAGACCATGCATTCCATTGACCAATTGTAAATGTTTTCTATGAAGTCTTCTTATATCATATAAACTCTTGATGTGGTGGTGAACCTTATGCTTTAATGTATCGTGTGTATTTCTCTCTTATCTAAGGTTGTTTGATGTAATCTATAATGAAATCCGTATTGATGAACCCTGAAATAGTATGATGAAAATTTAAATAGTATGTTGAGGTTCACGATTGGCAATCGTAGCACAAATTTTGTTTCCTAATCTTTGGTCGTAGGTAATATTAAACAAACTCACATATCAAAAGAAACAATAACTACGTATTGATTTTCACCGTACATGAGGATTTCAACGGAAATAACAATAAGCGTGATTGATCTGTTTGTGTTTGTATAAAGGTGAGAATGTATTTATGTATATGCACTTTACTTGATGGATCCAATGTGTATGCACACAATAAAATTATTATGTGACACACTACCTTCTATATAATGATGTATCTATTGCTTAGATCATTGACTGTATTGAATGAGATCAGAACGTGAGTTTCGTAAACCTTTCATGCCCTCCCATCATTTACCATTTTTAGAGGTATGAGTCCTTAGTTGAACCTCGCTACAACCTGTACACTCCCTAGTCAATATCGTAAAATTTATGAAAATCTATCATGGTGCGACTACATGCTTTGACCGTACATAGAACCATTTGTGAATGGATTTAGCCCATGGATTGAATTCGAAAAGCTTATAGAGTAAATAGGAGGCATATAAAGATTCAAGAAAGTTCTAATTACTGCAAATCAACTTTCACGCGTGCTCTATATTAGTCTTATCTTGGATTCGTCTCTCCAAAAATTGGTTTATAGTTTACCAAAACCATCTATACCTTGGACGGATTCTGAAGTTCAATTTATGCTTTGGGAAAGTATGAAGAGTTTGTTACTTTGGTCTGTGAGATGAAAATGTGTGACCTCGCATGCCAAATTGCTATTCTCAAACATCTTGACAATATGATAAGCTTTCATTCTAAATTAAACTACACCTTCTTCTTGAGTTACACTACCTGAGATTGCTCCAAGCACCCTGCGTGCGCCGTATTTTTGGCGGTTGCCCTGATCCACCGACCGTCGCTTTTGTGCCGACAAATTGGTGAACCCGACGTGAAACACCACGGCATGGAAGTCTCAGGTAATCTCGAAAACAAAAACATAAATTATGAGCAAGGGAGTTTAGTAAGTGTTCTCCCTCAAAATTAAAAACACACACGAACGGGAGTTTAGTAAGTGTTCTCCCTCAAAATTAAAAACACACACGAACGGGAGTTTAGTAAGTGTTCTCCCTCAAAATTAAAAACACACACGAAAGGGAGTTTAGTAAGTGTTCTCCCTCAAAATTAAAAACACACATGAACGGGAGTTTAGTAAGTGTTCTCCCTGAAAATTAAAAACACACACGAATGGGAGTTTTACCTCTCCCTTATCAAAAGGTAATTATGAACGGGAGTTTAGTAAGTGTTCTCCTTCAAAATTAAAAACACACACGAACGGGAGTTTAGTAAGTGTTCTCCCTCAAAATTAAAAACACACACGAAAGGGAGTTTAGTAAGTGTTCTCCCTCAAAATTAAAAAGACACACGAACGTGAGTTTAGTAAGTGTTCTCCCTCAAAATTAAAAACACACACAAACGGGAGTTTAGTAAGTGTTCTCCCTCAAAATTAAAAACACACACCAATGGGAGTTTAGTAAGTGTTCTCCCTCAAAATTAAAAACACACACGAAAGGGAGTTTAGTAAGTGTTCTCCCTCAAAATTAAAAACACACACGAATGGGAGTTTAGTAAGTGCTCTCCCTCAAAATTAAAAACACACACGAAAGGGAGTTTAGTAAGTGTTCTCCCTCAAAATTAAAAACACACACGAACGGGAGTTTAGTAAGTGTTCTCCCTGAAAATTAAAAACACACATGAATGGGAGTTTTACCTCTCCCTTATCAAAAGGTAATTACGAACGGGAGTTTAGTAAGTGTTCTCCTTCAAAATTAAAAACACACACGAACGGGAGTTTAGTAAGTATTTGTAAGTGTTCTCCCTCAAAATTAAAAAGACATACAAAAGGGAGTTTAGTAAGTGTTCTCCCTCAAAATTAAAAACACACACGAACGGGAGTTTAGTAAGTGTTCCTCAAAATTAAAAACACACACGAAAGGGAGTTTAGTAAGTGTTCTCCCTCAAAATTAAAAACACACACGAACGGGAGTTTAGTAACTGTTCTCCCTCAAAATTAAAAACACACACGAACGGGAGTTTAGTAAGTGTTCTCCCTCAAAATTAAAAACACACGCGAAAGGGAGTTTAGTAAGTGTTCTCCCTCAAAATTAAAAACACACACGAACGGGAGTTTTTGTAGTGTTCTCCGTCAAAATTAAAAACACACACGAATGGGAGTTTTACCTCTCCCTTATCAAAAGGTAATTACGAACGGGGGTTTAGTAAGTGTTCTCTCTCAAAATTAAAAACACACATGAACGGGAGTTTAGTAAGTGTTCTCCCTCAAAATTAAAAACACACACGAAAGGGAGTTTAGTAAGTGTTCTCCCTCAAAATTAAAAACACACACGAATGGGAGTTTTTGTAATGTTCTCCCTCAAAATTAAAAACACACACGGATGGGAGTTTTACCTCTCCCTTATCAAAAGGTAATTATGAACGGGAGTTTAGTAAGTGTTCTCCCTCAAAATTAAAAACACACACGAATGGGAGTTTAGTAAGTGTTGTTCCTCAAAATTAAAAACACACATGAACGAGAGTTTTATCTCTCCCTCATCAAAAGATAATTACGAGCACGAAAGTTTTATCTCTTCCTAAACTAAAATTATGAATTTCATTAATGATGCAAATATTTCTTTTCTAATCAATGTTTTGAGTGGTTTAATGCAGGTCAAACAAGAAAAGACGATTCGATGAAAGCTACAAAATTTGACTTAATGTTACTTCGGTTTTTTTACAGATGGATTATCTAGAATTTTTATTTTAAATTGATATATTTGATTTAAATTGGCTAATAGTTATGATTTTCATGAATTTTTTCAAGATGAGTTATTTTTCAGGCATGAAGAATGGGAGTTGATTGATGAACCAAGATTTTCTTTAAGAATAGACTATGAATAACCATTTACTTCCCTTTTTGCACCATTTTTGTTTAAGCTTGCATTAAAAGTATGCATCAAATTATGTACAAACACATGTTGAGTTTTCCCTTAGGTACACGCTCATTTGCACCAATCTAGATTGTAACATGTATGATGAAATCTACGAGAAAATTCTAAGTATAGGAGATAAAAACCTCTTCATCAAAAGCTCTTATCTCTTATGCACCATAATTTTGAAAATGCACATAAACTATGCATGTGGTAGGGTCAGAATATATGACCATGCATCTAGGCACGATCTGATCTATACCCATGCACATATGAGAGACTGTAAAGATGAATGTATAATCACATTGCTATGTATGTGAGTGAGTGCACAAGCCTCACCATCCGAAACCTTTTTCCTTTATTTATTGCACCATGAATTTTGTACATGCATTTTAAAGTATGCATACCATAGGGCCCATTACATGGCCGTGCATAAGGCACTTTACTTTTTTACCCATGCACTTTGAAGATTCTGTAACAAAATGATATATAAATACAGTTTATGATATGAAGAAAGCAGGTTCTCAGGTTGGTGCATCCAGCGTACGCACACGTTTGGTGGGGGTGAGTGTCGTAGAGATTTTAATCTCTACTCTCGTTTTGTGCCAAAGGTATATACCAGTTTCTATTCGCCAGTTTAAGCGTCTCGAAGTCTGCTACAGGTCTAGCAGAACTCGTTTGGGCAGTTCCGTTCAACTTTTTGAGATACAGTCAATTTTCTGCATCAAGGTATTTTAGTCACCGGCCATGGCTGAAAGCAGTGATGTATTCCGTATGTTGGCTGTTGAGGATAAGTTGGATGGTACCAACTACCCATTATGGGCTTATATGATGCGACATGTCTTGGTTGCAAAAGGATTGTGGAACATTGTGCAGGGTGTTGAAAGACGTCCTGTTACACCTGCAACTACAGGTACTGCAAATACAGGTGCTGGAGGTGCTGGAGCTGATGAAGATGGTGTCGAAGATGATATTGTGCAGATTCCTGTTTGTGCTGCTGTTTCTGTCGCACCTACTGCAGAGCAGATTCGTTGGGATGGCAGATATGCCCAGGCACATGCATTGATAGCTTTGTCTGTCAAACGTGCCATTATTCCTCACATACGCTCTTGCAGAACAGCTAGGGATGCTTGGGATACACTTACCACTTTGTACCAAGCTAGGAATGAGGCTCGTGTTGCTTACCTCCGAAAACAGCTGGAGAGTGAGCACATGAATGAAGGTGATTCTATGGACAGTTTTCTCACAAAGATCAAAGACCTGAAGGAACAATTGATTTCTGCTGATGAGGTTATACCAGATAGCTCACTTGTACAGACCGTTCTGAATGGTCTTCCTGATTCGTATCAGAGTTTTGCTTCTACTCTTCGGTTAATGATGAAAGGCAATCCAAATGCCTTGGCATTTGAAGAGTTAGTCTCTGTTCTGTTGCAGGAAGATCAGTCAAGGCAGAACAGGTCCATTATGCGTGTTGCAGATCAAGCTTTCCTGGCTAGTCAGAAGGGAAAAGGAAAATGGAGCTCTTCTACTAGTAAGCAGAAATCTGCAAATGCTGCACAATCGAAGAACCAGGATAAAGATGAGAAGAAATCAGAAAAGCAGAAATTGTTTTGTAAGTACTGTAAAGGGAATGATCATATTATAAAGAATTGTCCAAAACTGGCTGCTAAAGAGGCAAAGAAGAAAGAGGCTGGAATGGTTGTTGCAGAGGCCTCTACACCAAAAACAGAGTCTGCAAATCTTGTGCAGGAAGAAGAATGGGCATTTACTACTGTCTACAGTTTTGATCCATCTTCTCATGATCAGTGCATGTCTGCAGTAGACTCAGATGTTTGGTACTTTGACAGTGGGGCGACCAAACATATTACCTCGCAGCGCAGTTTCTTCTCTTCACTTGAGCCTGCCCCTACAGGGAATACTGTAACATGCGCCAACAACTCCTCTTATCCTGTTATGGGAGTTGGTAAGATCATTCTGACTATTGCTGATGGTAGTTCTTTCACTTTGTCAGATGCTTTATTTGTGCCAGGGATCAAGAAGAATCTGTTATCAGTTTCTGCATTAGCCAAGATCGGCTTGGTTGTGAAATTTGTTGATGACAGGTGTACAGTTCATGATCTGTCAAATGGCGATGTGATTATTGCTTCTGGCATTTTATGTCGTGGGCTGTATAAGCTCATAGATTATGAAAGATCTGTGAATGATTCAGCATGTGCAGTTCATGATTCTCAGGCTATGTCAGATGCAAAGCTTTGGCATGCACGCTTTGGTCATCTGAATTTGGCTAGTTTGCTACGCCTGCAGAAATCTGAAATGGTGTCCTCTTTGCCCAAACTTGAGGCACCTGGAAAACATGTTTGTGAAGGCTGTATTTTGGGCAAAATGCAGCGTTCATCCTTTCCAAAAGATGGTTCAGTTCGGGCTACGCAGAAATTGCAGCTTGTACATAGTGATGTCTGTGGTCCTATGCAGACAGCCTCTTTTGGTAATTACCTTTACTTCGTGACTTTCATTGATGATTTTTCCAGGCATGCATGGGTATATCCACTCAAAGCAAAGTCCGAAGTGTTCATGTGCTTTAAATAGTTTTTGGTTTTGGCTGAAAATCTGTCAGCATGCAAAATGGGCACCCTCCGTTCTGATCGAGGGGGGGAATATATGTCTTCAAATTTTAATGCATTTCTGGCTGAACGTGGGATAAAACACCAGTGTACAGTGCCGTATACACCTCAACAGAATGGAGTTGCTGAACGAAAGAACAGGTCACTCATGGAGATGGCGAGGTGCATGGTCAAGAGTCAGGCTTTACCACATAGTTTCTGGCTTGAGGCTGTCATGTGTGCAGCATATGTACTGAACAGGTGTCCCACTAAAGCGCTGCAGTCTATCACTCCATATGAGGCTTGGCATGACCGTAAGCCATCTATTGCTCATCTGCGTGTTTTTGGTTGTTTGGCATATGCATTAGTGCCTGAACAACATCGCAGAAAATTGGATGATAAGGCAGTAAAATGTATTTTTGTTGGGTACAGTTCTGAAAGTAAAGGCTATCGTCTGTATCATCCACAGACTAAATGCATTCTGGTTAGCCGTGATGTTGTCTTTGTGGAAGATGCTATTCAGCCATTGCTTTCATGTACTAAGGAGACATCTGTTAGCTCCAAAGACATGTATGATACTTTGATGCCTCTTTTTACAGGTGGACAGTCTAGTGCTGGTCCTAATGAGGCAAATTCTCAGCCTTTGCAGGTTTCATATGATGATGCAGATCATTCCATTTCTGATGCAGATTTACATGATGCACTTGTTGATGAGAGAGCTGATATTGAGCAGGC
Organism: Ceratopteris richardii; assembly: GCA_020310875.1. Taxonomy (NCBI): domain Eukaryota; kingdom Viridiplantae; phylum Streptophyta; class Polypodiopsida; order Polypodiales; family Pteridaceae; genus Ceratopteris; species Ceratopteris richardii. Next base: position 127,638,803 of record CM035433.1, read on the forward strand.
AAAAACTATGCCAAAATGGCTGGTGCAGACTTTGCATGACAGCAAATTAGATGCACCTTTGTCATATCGTACTCGTTCAGGCTCTCATAGTGCCTCCTTTGCATCAGATTGCTATGCTATGGCTGTGTCTAGTCTCTGTGATGAGAATGAGCCTGTTTCTTTTGATGAAGCACAGAATTCAGAAAATTGGATGGCTGCTATGCAATCTGAATATGATGCTATCATGAAGAATGGTACATGGTCTTTATGTGACTTGCCTCCTGGCAAGAAGGCCATTGGCACTAAGTGGGTATACAAGCTGAAGCGTAAACCTGATGGTACAGTTGACATGTATAAAGCTAGGCTTGTTGCAAAGGGTTATGCGCAGGAAAGAGGCATTGATTTTGATGAGACCTTTGCACCTACATGTCGTATGACTACTGTTCGGAGCATTTGTGCACTTGCAGCCCATCATGGTTGGAATGTACATCAGTTGGACATTAAAACAGCATTTCTGAATGGTGACTTGCATGAAGAAGTGTATGTTTTTTAGCCCCGTGGCTTTGTGCAAAAAGGGCATGAAAACCAGGTTTGCAGGTTAAAGAAGGCATTATATGGTTTAAAGCAAGCACCACGTGCTTGGTATGAGAAGATACATGCCTATCTGATTGCACATGGTTTTGAGAACAGTCCAACTGAAAGCACCTTATATGTTAAGCGTGCTAATGATGTACTTCTGATCATTGTTGTCTATGTTGACGACATGCTGCTCACTGGTCCTATTGAGAAGCATATTGCTGATTTCAAGGCTGATTTGCATGCCTCATTTGAGATGTCTGATTTGGGGCATTTGCATCACTATTTGGGCATTCAGTTTATGCAAGTTGATGGTGGAATGGCTTTGTGTCAAACGAAATATATTGACACATTATTGTAGCGTTTTGGCCTTGAAGACTGTAAGCCTATTGCCACTCCTATGGAGACAAGTTTACGATTGAGTCTTCATGATGCTGGAGATGCATTTGATGCTGTTCTCTATCAGCAGGCTGTTGGATGCTTGATTTACTTATGCATTACTCGGCCAGATATTCAGTTTGCTGTCTCACAGATGAGCAGGTTTATGCATTGCCCAGGAGTCACGCATTGGAAGGCGGTTAAGCGCATCTTTCGCTACTTGAGTGGTACTCGGCTACTTGGGTTGTTTTATCCCAAGGGGGGATCACTATCGCCAGATTTGCATGCTTTTTCTGACTCAGATTGGGCTGGTTGCTATGACACTCGTGTGTCCACCAGTGGTTTTTGCTTCATGCTTGGTAGCTCATGTATATCTTGGTTGAGCAAGAAGCAGCCTACTGTGGCCACTTCCAGTTGTGAGGCTGAGTATAGGGCAGCTTTCACAGCTACCGTTGAGTGTGTGTGGCTCAGACGCCTTATGGCTGATTTGGGTGTTGGTCAGTCTTCTGCCACCACCATCTTCACTGACAGTCAGAGCGCATTGGCAGTTGCGAGGAACCCTATGTTCCATGCTCGCACTAAGCACATTGAGGTGCATTATCACTACGTCAGGGAGAGGTTCTCTGCTGGGGAGACAACTTGGCATATGTGCCCACGCAGGAGAACATTGCAGACCTTTTCACGAAGGCTCTGCCTAGGGAGAAGTTTGAAGCTTTCCGCAAAGCTTTGGGCTTACTTCCTTTTGTGGAGTGATCTCCACATAGCTTGGCACTTCCTTATACATGAGTGCCAGCTCCTTGTTCACCGCATCACTCCCAGGGGGGATTTGTTGATATATTTAGGTAGTGATGTGTGTGAACACTCTAGGACCGCCGGGGCACTTTTTTCCCTCTTTAGGAGGTTTTTTTCCCTCGGCTTGTATATACGCCTATTGCCCTAATGGGCTACTTGTCTTTGTACATTCTGTAGTAATACATTCAGTATTGTGTATTGTGCTCAAAGCTTCTTCTTCTTCCTTGTGCTGTTCGCGTGCTTCTGCAGACGTCTATCTCCAACAATGAATACTATTGCAATTTCTTTGGTTGATGTTGAAAAAGAGCTTCACATTAGATAAAGTGAATTTGTTTAGTGAAAGTCTATGTTCAATTAAAACAGTAAGTATTCGTATGCGCCAGCACTCTCGAAAGTTTACAGGCAGTACTTTTAGAATTCATGCTTTTTCATTTTGTACATACACGTCGGGAATATCAATAGGAAATTGGTTTGTATGTTCTTCACAGAGAAAATTCTGCTCAGATACATGGGTAGGTATCAACCCTTTCACATCTACAAGGAGCCTTATTTATTTCTGTTCAATCTAAATTAGATTGTTGGCCTATGGGCGTTGGATATTCTGAGCATTTTGCATCATTAGAGGAACCTAACCCAACTCATTTGAAAGATAATCTGAAACCGTTATTATTTTAGTTTGAGGTGATTTTTTGGCGTGGAGATGGGTAGCACATACTATGAAGAGTGTTTTCTTGGAATGAAGATGACTATTGTGTGGAAAAATTTTCCTTCAAAGAGTTATATCGTCTTCTGGAATTAAGATTATGACAATTCATTCTGTTTGTGAAATTGCGATCTCTCCAGTATAGATGTCATAGTTGTATAATAAGCTAAGTGTTGTTTTTTTCAGTTCGTTTCAACTATATGGCTGATAATTAGTGACCGCTCGCTAATATTTTGTGATTGTTCTGATAAGTGATATTGTTTTTAAACAATTGCTATATGAATCATAAGAGTACAAACATTATACTGCTGTGATATTGATTAAATTAATACTCCCCTCTATTAGTAATACGATGTATGATCATTTCTAATCGTAGTCTGATCATTCGCGCTACACTTGGAGGAATATAATTTGATTTTCTGAGGGAGATTCCGTCTGCGTTTTCGGGATGAAGTTGCGATGGATCAGCTTTAACCTGCTAAAGTATGAAGAAGAATGCATGCTCGCTCTCTGAAATGTATAATCCTGATTGTGCACACAGCTAATGATTTATCGATGAGAAGCAATGATGCAAATGATGATCTGAGTAGAGTTAAGGCGTTTGAGAAATTTAATCGAATGATCTTTGATCTAATGCTTGTTCCACTCTTGATAAACTATTTATACCACTCGAGACGCACCACAAAAGATGAATTCTTGAAGCTTTCGATGAATTCCAATCTACAGAGATAGGCAATTTGATATCTATATTTTACGTTTCTTGTGATATTGGCATGATCAAATGCGCATTTATTCTTCGTGGCATTTGTGTTTCCTTTTATTATTTCAACGATAGTTATTTTAAATCTTTAAAAAACTAGCCCAAATCCACGCTTCTGAAAGAAAATGGTGTTAATTTTACATGCTATTTGACTGCTTCTTTGAGAGACAATTGAATTGGTTTTATATAGAGACGAAATATGAAGTAGATTTGCAAAGGTATTGCAAACGATTGCTTCTTTCATTTTTGTTGAGTTTGTAATGTGTTTTGCATTTACATTGGACTATTCGATTATTGCTCACATAAAAAATATTGAATCTTCCATGTCTATGAGTTAATACAAAGATTTGAATCTATTTAGTTTGAGGTTTGGAATGCAATACATGAAATCTGTACTTCTATTACATGTATGAAGTTTCGCATAAGATTTGGAATATCTCAATTGATGTCATATATAAGAGAGATATTTAAGGATTGTCCATAATACATCTGCATGTTATAAGGGATAGAGTATGCTCTCGATATACTATACTTTGGCAAGATTGCTTTTGAATTTCGACTTTATATGACTTGAGCATTATTTCTTATGTGATTTAAAGCAAGAATGAATTATTATAGCACTTGAAAACATAGTGTTAGTAGCATTGCCATAGAATTCACTTTCGCTCAAAGTTGATATAGAAATTTGAATTAGGTGCATGAGATGGTATATTAAACTTTCGCTTTGCCATTAATTTAGAAAAATAGACATGCATATAATAAACGATGGTTAAAAAATAGATGGTTAAAAAATAGATGGTTAAGTCGTATTTGAACAAGAAATTCAATGATGAAGTATTTCTTTCTTATGCGTACTGTTTTGAATTGTTGTAAATGAAAGATTCAAGATTGAATACCTATTACAATGATTGCATATGCTTACCCATAATGAACATGATGATTGAAGAACTTTTACTAATTGACTTCTAAATGTCTTGACATTAGGATGAGGTCTCCTACTGAACTATTAATTATTTCCATGAGTCTATACTACAATTGAGATTGCATAAAAAATGGATGGTTCCAATTGTTACATGAAATTGTGTTTCGATTTAAAAATCCATGATACAAAGTTAGCATGATACAAAGTTAGTATAAGATGAATGAGTCGGCAATTGAGTACTATTATCTTTTGAAGTACTCATAATCTTTTGAGCCTCCACCCCACCTAAGATTGCTATAAGCACATTTAACTTTTGAGAATTCTAGATCACTGAATGTTGAGTTTCACGATATGTTAAGATTTGTCATGGAGTTTTAATTTGCTTCTTTAAGAAACCAAATCACCTGAGCTTGCACCAAGCACCCTGCGTGCGTCGTATTTTTGGCGGTCGCCCTGATCCACCGACCGTCGCTTCCGCGCCGACAGCGTTTATTATTGACCAGTTTTGTCAATGCATTACATAGGATTTTATTTGTGCTCTCGGCTTGTCTGTTAGCTTGTGGATGATAGGGGGAAGAGTTCTTATGTACAACCATGAATTCTTGAAGAAGATTCACAATGACTTCATTCAAGAAGTGTGTGCCTCTATCGCTCACTAACTCTATTGGTAATCCATATCTTGTGAACACGTTCTCAAATAAGAACTTTTTCGTTGTCTGAGCATCATTCTTTGTTGTGGCTTTGACTTCTACCCACTTCTTAAGGTAATCTGATGTACTCTGCATGGGAGTTTCTTGTTGGAGGGTTAATAGGACCTACAAAGTCTATAACCCACTTTGAAAATGCATGTCCTCCCATCATTGGCCTCAAAGGCATCTTGTCTTTTCTAGTCGGATATTGAGCACGTTGGCATGTGTCACATTTCTTCAAATAGGTATGTGCATCCATATGAAGAGTGTACCACCAAAGTCCTGAGAATAGAATGGTCTTGATTATTTGGTCAAGACCAAAGTGTCCACCTACAACACCACTGTGTGCAATTTCTAAGACTTTTAAATAGTCTGATTCATGAACGTAGAATCTTAAGTATCCATCCTTGCCTCTTTGGTATAGGTTGTCTCCTAGTAAGGCATAGTCCTGATGTAATAAAGTAAGTCTATGATCTAGGGATCCGATGGCTTCAGACAGATCTGAAATCGGATACCGTTTGGTCACTCGTCTGTAGGACCAAAGATCTCAAGAGTAGACTCAAGCATAAGTCATGTGCTCTCATATTCAAGTAATCCACTTAGCCTAGTGGTTAAGTCTCATGGTTGTGAAGGAGGAGGTCTTGGGTTCAACTCCCATGGGGAGCATGGGAAGAGAGTTTTGCCCAAAGAGCTCTAGAGCCTTCTAACTCAAGTTAACGTGAGTTAACTTGAGTCCAGTGGACTTAACTCAAGAGGTGAGTACAACAACCACTAGTGGACTCTAGTGGAAGGTACTAAAGTAGTGGTCGAGATCACTCAAGCCACTACTAGACTCTAGTGGTGGATATGAAAGGAGTGGAGGAGACTGCACATGCACTTGTGGACTCTAGTTACATTTGTGGTCCTCATTAGTTCAAGCAGCTATATATACAGGCATAAGGTTGGGAGGAGAGTCATCTCTCAAGCTTGTGGTGGTCGTAATTCTTAGATTGTTGCAAGTTAGATGTATGGGACAACCACACTTCAAGTTCTCCAAAACAAATTCAAGTGAATCAAGAATTCTCAAAGTCTTGCGAGGGATAAGAATCCCACCTTCATTACTAAGCCCATGCACCAGTTATGCCTAGAAATGGACTAGTAATTTGAATCCACCTAATTCACATGTTTGTGCCTAGATCGCACATCCAGAAACTGTGAATTAGCCAGGGATATGTGTTTAGATCCACCTTTATTATTCATTCACTATTTTGTACTTTGACTAGTTTATCAAAGTGCAAAGCGAGATAGTGTTTAGAATCATTTGGGCCAGGATGCCACCACAGAGATGAGACATGTTCTTCCAGTTCTAGAACATGACCATGTTCTTCCAGTTTTAGAACATGAGGCTCGGGGGTTGCCTACAGTTATATATATAGCTTTATTTTCGAGGACGAAAATCTTTTCCCAAGGGGGGAAGAATGTAATAAAGTAAGTCTATGATCTAGGGATCCGATGGCTTCAGACAGATCTGAAATCGGATACCGTTTGGTCACTCGTCTGTAGGACCAAAGATCTCAAGAGTAGACTCAAGCATAAGTCATGTGCTCTCATATTCAAGTAATCCACTTAGCCTAGTGGTTAAGTCTCATGGTTGTGAAGGAGGAGGTCTTGGGTTCAACTCCCATGGGGAGCATGGGAAGAGAGTTTTGCCCAAAGAGCTCTAGAGCCTTCTAACTCAAGTTAACGTGAGTTAACTTGAGTCCAGTGGACTTAACTCAAGAGGTGAGTACAACAACCACTAGTGGACTCTAGTGGAAGGTACTAAAGTAGTGGTCGAGATCACTCAAGCCACTACTAGACTCTAGTGGTGGATATGAAAGGAGTGGAGGAGATTGCACATGCACTTGTGGACTCTAGTTACATTTGTGGTCCTCATTAATTCAAGCAGCTATATATACAGGCATAAGGTTGGGAGGAGAGTCATCTCTCAAGCTTGTGGTGGTCGTAATTCTTAGATTGTTGCACCTGAGCCTCTTGATCCATGCTTCTTCTTCTTGTTAGACTAGCCTCTTTGGGTAATGTCCCTGATTTTATGAATTCTACCGATGGAGCACTCCAATCTGTGTGGACATTGCGAACTTGGAGGTGCACACAGGGTGCAAGGCAAAGAAGGGCCACTACTTATTACTTTTCCTTTGTATACAAATCAAAGTGTCCCTCACATTTAAAACACAAATGGGAATTTAAACATTGCACACATTGAGTTGCTTGCAAATAATGAAAGTCCTATTCCATCTATGTTGAAGTTCAATTCTTCAATTGCGTTTGTCCATTTAGAAAGGAGGAAATAAGTTTTATTCCTATGTATATTCTCGAACACGTTTATTCCAACCTCCAACCATTTTCCTTTTGCTTTTTCGTCGTCCGTTTCAAAAACAGAGAGCCACAATATCCTACGTTTTATTTTTTCTGCATATAGAACGGTAATATAGTTGCATGGAGTTATGCCATTAGTTATATGACAAAGTGTGCGGAGCTTGTTGCTTCCTATCTCAGCTATCTCAGAGTATATATGTATGCGTCAAGTATAGCACCCTATTGTAATTCGTAATACACCAAAATCCAAAACTTATAACTGAAACCCGTACGATATGGCAAAATATATTGATCACTTAAAGGAGGCAATACCCTTAAGAGTCAAACCAAATGCCTCAAATTGTGTGAACAAGTCCTCAACCTGTTAAGCACTTAACACTTGTTTGAAATCGGCCACATGATCATAAGGGACTCCAAACCCATCAAAATAGTTCTTCATTGCCTTGACTACTTGAGAAGGTCTAAGGGTTCTTGAGTGCTCTCAGGGTCTAGGCAATGGAAACTCCTATTCATCTCTTTAATGCCTATATGCTCAGTGTCTTTCTCTTTCAGGTCTTTCGCCCTCATGTCCTGATCTGTCCTTGCGCACAGTATGTGCAAAGCTCATCTCGGGTCTCTCTCTGGTTCTTTCTCTCTGGGCTTCATGTGCTTGGGATGATCCTACTCCTTGGAGGCCATGGGAAACATTGGATCTTGGTGGAGGGAAAATCAATTCACTCTTCCAAGTATATGCATGTCTATCATGTTCTCTTACCAAGAACGTTTTCTCTGATGTGTTATCCAGGTAGACAACTTTGTCTAGTGTCTCTGGATCCTTGAACTCGTAGATGATGACTATGCCAAATTGGCTAGGTTGATCTGGCTTGAATCTCCAAAAGTCTTCCTCTATTTCTCTATTCAAGAATAGGTCTATGCTTTTGTTGTCTTGAGGGATCCAATGTGGAGTGATCACTCTAATCAAAATTGACTTGCCTCTAGGAATCTTGGGTTCTCGTCCTACATCTCCTTTCTCTATGTCTCCTATCTCACTCTCAGGAAAGACGTTTCCAAACTCATCTGTCCTATCAGGTAGGTTGGTGACCACATATATGGTTCCTTCCTTATCAATGTATGAATCTTCTTCAAACTTGACTCCTGGGTGTTCAAGTCCAAAGGGTTGACCTGGATTTTTTAGTTGGACCACTAATGCCTTAGGCCGTCCTCATAGATGCGAGCACCTAATCGATTGGTCCGAATATATTCCAACTGTGTCTTATATGGACCTTCGGGTGTTTGTAGATAGGCAGTTCCTGAGCCACCTGCATGTTTCCCCATGCTAAAAGACATTTCTGAGTCACTTGTGTTAGAGCTTAGTACGTAAGGATAACCACTTAGTTGTTGTGCCCAAGACTTAGCTGGTTTGGCGATACCTATTTGCCATAATACGTTTCCTCTAAAATTAAGTCCTAATGTAGTAACAAATAAGGATTTCCTAACCAAAATGACACAATTAGTGCCTTGGGTTATTTTACATAAACACAAAAATTTGCTAAGGGCCTTCAAGCACCGTCATGAAGTGCATATCCGAACTGTAGTCTTTGTGTATGATAACAAAATCATCCTTTGGAAACTTTCCGATGTAGTTTGCCAAGGATGAACCACTCCCGCGAGAAGCTCGATCCCCACCAGATGTTGCTGTGAACTTGTCTAGCTCAATTGCTTCCTGTTAAAAAAAATGAGAATTCAAGCTCTTACAATGATATCTTAAATTCTCCATTTATTTAATTTAATTACCACTTACATCATGAAGCTTTTCTTCTTCCTCCCCTCTTCTACGGGCATCAAGATCAATGCTAGAGTGGTCCATGCCACTCTGCTCTGCTACGGGGGATGTAGGAATTTTTTTCTTCATTATCCTCTCCCGTGTTGCACTAAACTCCTCCTCCGTAGAATAATTGTTGTCATCTTTTAAAATATCAGCACACACCACTGCTATGGTGTTTGCCACAGAATCCCCAAGAGGGATTGCCTTCTTTTCAAGTATGTCAGATGTGTTGTCAAGCGGAACATCTGACATTGTGGAGAAAATACTCAAGCATTCATCTAGACGTAGACCAAATGCCTTCTCAATGTCATGAAGTAAAATAAATTCCTCTCCATCCACAACGATGCTGGAGAGATATTCAAGTTCCACCTCTGGTAATGTGGGCTCAGAGGGGTTGAGATTTGAAGGGGGGGCCTCCTCCATGCTTGATTGCTCACGTAGTTTGTCCTCAACACCACCAAGAAATTCTTGGTGGATTGTAATGCTTTCTTTTGCAAAATTTATGGCCTCTGGTTGAGGCTCATTCTTCTCCTTAACAAAACCCCTAGTGACAAGGTTGGGGAGCTCAATAGGTGTAGGTTCGGGCTTCCAATTAATGATAAAATATGTTGTTGCAATGTAGGAAAGGTACTTTGTACCCATCCTCTTCTTTATGGCACAAAGTCATCTAATAAGTGCCTTGCAGTTTCAACAATTCCCATGAAGTGCTTAAGGTGCTTCATGAAGGCTTCATCGCCTCTATGTATTTATATACGGAACTACAGGATGTATGTATGTATATGTTTATGTATACATATATGTATATGTATACACATATGTAAATGTATAGGCATACGTTGTTGGAAATAATGTCAAGATAAGTACAAAACTCTAAAATCCAGAAACAAATAATGAGCGTGTGTGTGTGTACATATATGTATATGTGTGTGTCTGTGTACATATATGCAAACATGCATATGAGGATGTTGCATATGTGTAGAAATATACACATGTGGATATCCATGTCTAGAAATGCATACATGTCTTGAAATTTATACAAGTGGCTATCCGAGCATGTAGACACGTGATCATTTATGTATGTATATATATGTGTGCTGTATGTAGCTATGTACGTTATGCATATGTGGTTATCTTATATATACTTTCGTTGTTCATGTATGTGAATGTGTGTTTGCATGTGATTATGATTTCTTGTTGGAGTCCACGAATAAAGATCAATGAGAGTGTGGAAGTTCTGGATTCCTGGTGTCCAAGTCAAATTTGTCTACATTCGCTAAAAGATCCTACTATGAGGATTATGATGTTGCACTTGTAATACTGATGATCTTGTTCTTTGATGCTTTAGGCTAAGACACTGGTTCTACTAGTGAACCTCTTGCCTAAAGAATCCAAAAAGCATAGATGTTTGCTTGTAGTTGAGCTTTTGGATCCCAGCTTTGGAACAATAGTTATTGAGCAAGTTCGAGAACCTTTGAGCATTCTAACAATTAATGAAAATGTGAGCAAGACGTCCTCTATGCCACAATGGTAAAACGAATCATCATTTTAGCCGCTTCATTGTCTGTCCATATGCCCAGATGGTGAATGCTACAGGATGGACCTTATTCTGTGACAGCACTGGAGAGCTTAGATGATATGGAGCAAATGTTTAATGCTGTCCCCAGAAATTTTATGTTCTGTTGTTTGATGGAGTCGAGAAGACTTTGTGTTATTTGTTTTAGTTCTATTACTCATGCTCCTTTTAAGCAGGTATCCGACGAAGTTGTCCAGTTGTAAGTTGACTTGGAGTGGTATCCGACGAAGCTGTCAAGTTGTAAGTTGTCGTGGGACTTACTCAATTTGTCAACTATCACTACTGTTTTATATACGTAAACTAAAAGATTCAACTTCTCGACCAATTCATGCAATTGCGGCATGATTGTCGGAACTTTCGCAAACCCGTTGACTCTACGTCCCAATTCATGCAATAGCGGCTTGACTGTGCGAACCTTCGCAAACGCGTGGACTCCACGCCTTTACGACCGTTTCAATGAACCCACGCGTTTATGACCGTTTCAATGAACTCGAGCATTTTCCATTCCAATTTTAATATCCATGATCCATCGCCCATCTACATTCCATTGTTGTCCCGGTTCACTGGCCTGGTGGTTTGGCCTCTCGCCTCTTGAGGCGGGGGCGAGGGTTCAACCCCTGGCAGCAACATGTAGGGACATATGAATCCAAGAAATTGTTGTATGTGGCTGTTGGCCACCGTTTGACCATCCCCACGGTAGTTGTGACCGCCGTTCAACCCAGTCTTGTAAACCCCTGTCCCTTGTGGGATAATGGGGGTCCCATGGGTACTATGCCCTTCCTTGTACAGTTGCAATTTCAAAGTTAAAGTCCGGGGGAGTAGGCCATGGTCGAACCTCCATTTAAAACATTCCATTATTGATCGAGCTGGATTCACTCCCATCGAGTTCGATACCACGTGCGCTGGGCGAATTCGGAATTACTGTACGAGGGCTTACAAGACCATTACGAAGTACATGTTTTTATTTATTGAGGATTACTAAGCGACGGCTCACAAGCGCCAAAGAGAAAGTAAGGACCTTGCCAAACGAAGAAGAATACTAGACTTAAACATCATCCAGAAGGTCTCAACATCCGATGAGTGTATCTGAGAAATCAACCAAGGTTGATGATGGATATGGTACCTGATCTTATCTGCTGGAAGGATTATATGGCAAGGGCAACCAAAAAGAGTATTGTAGAAAAATGTAAAGCTGCATGACAAACTTATTACAAACCTACGGAATTACTTGATGTATGTATGTACATGTATATGTATACATATATGTATATATGTATATCTATATGTATATGTACATGTATATGTATACATATATGTATGTATGTACATGTATATATATGCATATGCATATATGTATATGTATACATATATGTATATATGTATATCTATATGTATATGTACATGTATATGTATACACATATGTATATGTATATATGCATATGTTGTTGTAAATAATCTCAAGATAAGTACAAAACTCTAAAACCTAGAAGCATATGATGAGTATTCTTTGTAATACTATACAAGAAAGCACATGGGCATCGTGGTCTAGGTCAAACACCTCATAAACCAGCGCATCTCGGTTTGATATCTGGCGGAGGGAGCGATAGTAGCGCATTTGCATAGAGAATTTTGATAAGTTGCTTTTTCGGTGCACTTTTGAAAAGTGCTAAATTTGGCGAAGATTTGTTACGCTAAACATAGTGAATGTTTTGTGGCAATCGAGTAATATGGAATATGCTTTTCAATAAGCTCTAAAAACTATACAATCATGGCCCTCATGCATTATTCAATTATCACTCAAGGAGTTCAAGTCTCTACATGTGGTGATCAAGGAGGTCCTCTACTTAGAGGAAGAATTCTTACATGCTTGGAGAAGGTGTGTTCTACATCTAGAGTTAGTCGTTTCAGCTAACCATGAGCATCAATTCCTTAGTTACTTTGAGTAACAAGTCTATTTTTGTACTACTTGTTCATTCACTAGTTTTTTATTTAGGTTAATCAGAATTAGGGTTTACTGTAAGGGAGCTCTAAAATATTCATACTCTTCATATTCTCGCTCTCTCTCTCTCTCTCCCACACACACACACACACACACACACACACACTCTTCATACCTCTTAGGCACTTTGCACACAATCTCTTGTATCTAGTTCCTATATTTACCTAGATTCAAATATTGTCAGTTTGTGTGGTATTCGCAAATTGTAATTTGACATTTGAATATGAGATACTATAGGTGAGTGTCCTAGCTTATCGTACACTTCCAAAATTCTCTCTATCTCTCTATCTCTCTATCTCTCACTCATATTCTCTTTGAGTCTTAAGGAGTGTATATTAAGGTTCATGTGTTGGAAGATCCTGCATACATGTGATTTATTGTTATTGAGGCCCACCCCATTTCCAACATATGTATATGTATATGTATATTCATATGTAAATGTATATACATATGTATATGTATACATATATCTATAGGTATATGTATATGCATATGTATAGATATGTATATGTGTGTGTGTGTATATATATATATATATATATATATATATATATATATATATATATATATATATATATATATATATATATATATATATGTATGTGTATGTCTTTATATGCGTGTATATGTATATTTATGTGTGTATATATGTATGTATGTAGGTATGTATGTATGTATGCATTTATGTATGTATGTATGTTTGCATCCATGTATGTATTTATGTGAACTTGCATGACAAACGTAATAAAATCTTACGGAACTACAAGTTCACCTACATCCCTTCCTTCACTCACAATATGATGCCTCGTTTTTTGTTTTATTTTCCACGATTTTGTACCTTTGTTGATGGTTTTAAATTCGTTTTTTCTTGTTTACACATTTCACTTATATTTATTTATTTAGTTACTTCTCCTTCCATAATAATGGTTTCACTGTAGAAAGTTTTAGGATCATATGCACACTTTTTTACTTATGTGCATAAGCTAGATACTTTATGGGATCTAAAGCTCTAATCAAAATAGACCAATAGGCTATTAAGCACTTATTAAATGAACCCGATTTCCAAATTACACATTAAATGGGATTCATTCATACAAAATTTTCAACCTATAATTCAATATCAACCTAAAAAATCTAATATTGTACCTAATGCCCTTAGTCACTTCCCATCCCCACAAACAACTATTGTTTCAATTTCATGAATTGTATTCTTAACAAAGATGGAATGCTTTCACTAAGTTTACACCATCTAATGAGGATTAGTACACTTTTCATAATGGATTCTTGTATTTCCAACACAAGTTATGCATCACAGAAGGTTTTAAAGAAGGTTTTATGAAAGAGATGCATGAACCACTATATTTGTATCATAGGGGCATATAAATTACTATTTCTACATGTAAAGAATTCCTCTTCTGGCCAAATCAAGAAAATGATATTGCACAACATATTTCCTCTTGCTTTGTGTCTTATGTGACACGATATCATGGTAAAGCATTTAGATTATTGATGCCACTTCTCATACCTAATGGACCATGGAATTAAGTTTCTATGGATTTTAATAGTGGTCTTCCTACAACTTCATCTCATAATGATATGATTTGGAAAATTGTTGATAGGTTTAGTAACCAATCAATTTTGATTACTTATTAAAAAAACTTCATCTGCACATCAAGATGCAAAGTTTATATTAAATGTATTTTTACGCATCATGGCTTTCCAAATGTTATTCAATCAGATCCAGATGTTCATTTCTGTAATCACTTTTGGGTTGCATTATTTCAAAACTTAAGTTCCAAAATGCACTTTTGATTCGCATTTCATCTTGAAAGTAATGGGAAAGTGAAGCTACAAATAGTACTATTTTAGATTTACTACATTGTTATTCTTTAGATAATCTAAGAAATTGAGATGAGAAAATTCCTTTACTACAAATTGCATATAATAACACAACACATACCACTGCTCCATGTGCATCATATGAAATTGTTTATAGTAAAAAGCTTCCAACTCCCATACCTATCACTCAAACTGATATCCCTATGGCTAATTCTTTTGCACAAGATCATATTTCTACACTTCATGAGGTGCATGAGCACATTAAAAAGAGTCGAGAACGTTGCGTGCATAATGTTAATAAGAAACGATAAGCAAAAAATTTTATTAAAAATTATTGTATGGTTACCAATTATTAAAAGTCATTTGAAAAATATTTCACAATAGAAAATTACAAATAATTAAAGGTTGCTTGAAATATTTCACAACATCCTAAGGTTAAACTTGCACCACGTTATTATATGCAAATAAATGCTTTTAGATTAAACATACCTTCTCATTGGTATATACATATTTCTTTTCATAGTTTCTGGTTCATCACATTCTGGATCAAGCTTTGGCACTTCTTCAACTTCAACTTGTACTTCATTGTTGTCTTCTTCATCAAATATATGAACCTTTGATTTTCCTTTCTTCTGATTCAAAACTTCTTCATCACCTGCATGATTATTGATTGTACCTGCATACCAAGTACCTTGCTCATCAAATGTAACATCCTTTGACACAAGGAATTGCTTTGTGGATGGACTCCACAACCTATATCCCATCTTCTTATCATCATATCCAATGAGCACATACTTTTCAGCTGTAGGTTCCAATTTATGCCTCAACGGAGGTGGCACATATGCATAAGCCAAACATCCAAATACATTGCAATGATCTAAGGTAGGTCTCCTTCCCCACCAAGCTTCATATGGTGGCATACCATGCAAAGCTTTACATGGTAATCTATTAACCAAGTATGTAGTTGTATTTACAGCGTCAACCCACAAATAATTTGGACAGTTTTTCTCCTTCATCATTGATCTTGCAAACTCAACAAGAGTTCTATTTCTCCTTTGTGCTACACCATGTTTTTGAGGAGAGTACCTGCAAGTAACTTCCCTTTTTATACCTGCATTCCATAAGTAGTCACTAAACTCATTAAAGAAATACTCTTCCCCTCCATCTGACCTTAGTCTCTTTAACTTTTGACCTGTGATTCGTTCTGCATACACATGATAATGTTTGAATGTATTGAATACCTTTGATTCATCTTTGATCACATATATAGTTATCCACCTGGTAGCATCATCAACATAAATCACATAATATCTTGAACCATTAATACTGAAATCTTTTGATGGTCCCCACACATTTGTGTGTACAAACTGAAGCTTTTCTGAATACATGAATCCATGCTTAGAATATGATTGCTTATGAGCCTTACCTAATTGACATGCCTCACATCTGTATGTCATATGTTGACCTGCAACATTAGGCAATCCAAGCACTGAACCATTGTTAACCATATCCTTAATACCTCTTTCATTAAAATGTCCAAGTCTTTAATGCCAAAGATCCAACTCAAAGATCTTACGTCCTCCATAAATAAACAAGGCATGACCAACATTACCTTCAATCTTCAATGTGAATAGTCTTCCTTCTTTCTTCCCTGAAACAATTTGTTTATACCCATTGCTAGGGTCTTCCACAAAAACTCCATCATTAGTGAATCTTACTTCATAACCTTTTTCAACAATTTGCTCTACACTTATCAGATTCTTTGGATTTGTAGGAACATACAAGACCTTACTCAGAAGAGTACTTCCATCCTTTTCCTTCACTGATCCAATTAACTTCACATTGTGATTTGTATTATCACTTATTTAACTACATGATTAGTTACCTTATTCTCCAAATCAATCATCAAAGCTAGATTACCACTCAGGTGATTGCTACACCCTAAGTCAATGTAGAAGACTCTTTGTTCTTCACTTTGCCTTTCACAAGTTGCATTCATAATCAATGTTGAATCCTCCTTCTGATCTGAAGCATAATTGTAGTAGGTATTATTGTAGGATTGACTTTGGAATCATCTTCTTGCATTTCTTCCAACGTAACCTCTACTACCTCTACCTCTAAAACTACCTCTTTGGTTTCTACCACCTCTTCCTCTTGAATTAAAATTTTGATTATATCCTCCATTATTCTAATTATTATGCCAACAATCATGAGCTAAATGATTTGTTTTACCACAAATCCAACAAACTTTGGCTCCATCTTTATTGCTTCTGCCTCTTCCTCTACCTTTGGCACTTCCTCTTCCTCTTAGGAAGTTGTCTTGGCTAGTTGTACCTTCTTCTTCATTTACTTGTTGCTTGCCTTTGCTATTCTTCTTCTTATCCTCTAATTACATTGCTTGACTTGCACTCTTATCACCATCACCTTTGACATCCTGCTAAAAAATTAGCATGTTTCCTAGCAACTGATTTAAATCAGGAGTGAAATGATCTAGCGACAATTCAGTAGACAAAATGAATGGCTTCCATTTCTCATCTCCTCTCAAACCTATGAGGATTTTCCTTACCAATTTATTCTCCTCAATATCTTCATCAACTCCTCCTTATGCATCTCCGATGTCCTTCATCCTTGTTACATAATCAGAAATGGATTGAGAGGCCTTCTTCTTGAATGTGGTAAACTCTGCCCACAAAGATGCCTTCCTTGACTTTGTAGTGTTTTGGAAATTCTCCTCCAAAGCATTCCATATATGACTTGCACTTTCAAGACCTCTAATATGAGGTAGCAAGTAGTCATTGACTCCCATGTAGATAATGCTCCTTGCTTGAGCATCTCTCTTCATCCAAGTCTTCAAATCCGAGAGTTCATCCCTAGTTGGAACACTAGCATCTCTGAATTGTGGTTTTTCTTCTTCACCTTTGATGTAACCTATCAGGTCTTTTCTCATGAGATGAGCTTCCATCATCACTGAAGAAGCTCGATAGTTTTCTTTATCCAATTTCTCTATCTGAAGAGAATCTCCCATCCTTTCTTCACTCGTGTATTAAATTCTTCAAGATTTATGAGGAATAAGTGTACCTTTACTTCGAATGAACTTCTTTTTTATCTTCTTGATAGCTTTAGGCCTCCTTCTCAAGCTTTCTTTTTAAGCTTTCACCTTTTAAACCTTCAGATGTTGATTTATGTATGATTGCAGCAGTCGAGGTCCTCCTTTCTTCTATTTTGATGATTCTTGATTCTTGCTCTGATACCACTGATGGAGAGTGTTAATATCCAAAATAACAAGTTATCCTTGATGTTAGAACACTTCTATATCAAGAATAACTCAAAACCGTGATCAATTTTGGAAGATCACTGTCATACTATCAAAATTTACACTAACTATGAAGACGTCAAAAAAGTTTGCTGCATATAACACACTCATTGACTGATCAAATGTGTAATGTTTTTTATAAAACTTTGCATAAGGTTTCGGCTAAAGATTCCGCACCTTCTCCAAGTTAAATCTTCTCAAAAGACTCAGTAGATCTTGAGAAATGGTTCAAACAATTCACCTACGTCTGAAACTATTCTCTAGTATAGTCGACTTTGACACCTACAACTTCTAAAGCATGGTTCTCCCAAAATAGAACCCGTTTAATCAAATGATTTTAGCCATAGGTTACCTTCCAACTTAAAGAATGATTTCTTACTTGCTCAAAACTTTACATTCTGGAAGGAGAGCTGACCAAAACATTAGCATCAAATTTTGCACCTGTTACAACTTCACTTCTTCACATTTACACATGTAAATGTTCCTACTCTCAATTCTCTCAGCCTGATCACAATTAGGATCTGAAAACTTGTATAGAGGTCAATCAACTATAGAATTAGACTTGTACGAAATCATTTCACAAAAGATTAAACGCAGAAGGAGTACTTAGCAAAAGTTCGGGTGCAATTTTCTTCTTCTCTGAAAACATTTTACATCTGAATGATGAGAGAGATATTCCTCACTTCTAAAGTGTTTAATGACTATTACAAATTCTAATTCTTCTCATCTCATACTCTCTCATACTTGCTCTGACTTTTTACTTGTATATATAGGCATATATGTACAAGCTCATGACCATACAAAAGGTATATGTGAGCTAACTACAAATTAATGTACATATGTATACAAGTCTTCATTTCCTGAACATACTCTATCTTCAAGCTTCAATTGTTGATCTTTTCTTCATCTTTTGACTTAAAGTCCTTATCCAAAACATCAATTGGTGGTTAACTTGCACCAACACCTCAATCATCCATGCTATCGAGCCCTAGTCCCATAGGCATGCCAAAAATTGTAGAGTGTCGATGGGTCTAGTTCGATCAACTCTGTATGAGGAGACGAGGGTGGTAGCATGATGACCATGACTCTGGACTACTTGGATCGTTTTCACTTACAACGCCAAACACGTGACTTACTTCAAAACATATTTGACAGCTCAATTGAACTCGCACGAAACCATAAGAAGTACTTAAAATAGAAAAGTCAAAAAAAGATAGTCTGTACCATACAAAAATCTTCTATATTAAGTTTCATGAAAGAGAATCAAAATCACATAAATCTGCCAATTCATTATGCAGTTTTGGATCGAGGTGGACCTTTTGGTTGGAAGCATGCATATACAAGAACTCACCATTTGCTAACCCCAAGCTAACTTGTAAATTAATAAAAATGCTACACTTGTAAACTAATACAGATGTTTTTATCAAAGCTAGGTGTGGTGTCGCAAATACTCTCACCTTTTGTACCTTAGTGTCGTTTCCACCACCACAAGTACCACTATAGGGCTAGAAGGATGAAAGAAACCCTTCTCTATGTCAGAGCCCATGAGGTGAAAGTGGAAGGCTACTAAAGCTTCCTTCTCTTGTTGACTACTAGTTGCCTCTAACCTTCACCACTACAAGAGTCACCACCTTGCCACTCCCCAACCTCTTGCAATTCCATGGTGATGGGTTGGTACTCTACATGTAGGCCTTCAAGAGGTTCCAACCATAGAAGCTCCCATCGTAAAGATCTGAGCCTAGTGGTTCCTGTCTTCTACCCGATGTTGCTACTCGAGACTCTTCTAGTATTGCTCCTCCAGCACAGGTGTCAAAGCTAGCTTTTGGCCATCTCAATCAGAACTAATTAGCTCTTGCTACTAGGGTTTTCCTTCTCATCTTCTCTAATCCTTGTCCACCCTAAATTGGTGTTGTCTAGTATGTTGCACATCACCATCTCTCTAAGCTTCCCTGCCCTGTCTATCTCTTGTAGTATTTCCTTTATCCTCTAACTCTGCTCCATAACTCCTTCTACGTCCATTTTTGCATCCTCTATCTCCCTTGCCTATAGCTTCTAGATCTACATGAATGTGTTTGTGTGTGTCTTAGTGCCAATCATGCAAGGAGATGTCCTATCAATAGTATCTTGCACTCAATCCCATTAATGTGTATAGTTATCCTTGTTCCTCCACTCCTCTTATAGCCTCACACATACTTCCCTTGCACCCCTATAATGTCTCCTTTAGAGTACGTCTGTGATTGTAGATATATGCCTATCTCCTTTCCATTGGCATGTTCCTTGCATGTATAATGTATGTCTATCTATATGTGCCTCACTTTGTGTATCTCTCGTTAGTCTTCCCTTTATTATGTATGTATATGCAGATTCTTTGCCTCTTTAGAAGGCCTCTTTATATACTCCTAGTTCTTGGCTTCACCATACTACATCATAATAGCCTCGATCCCCTATTCTATCCAATAGCATGAATGAATTATTATGTGATCTTGGATTGATGCCCCTACAATGATGTTATAGATGGTGACCATATGTTGACGGCATGAAAGTTGGTTGTAGTTAATGTCCCTCTATTTAATGCTTCTACATCATGTGAATACTCACAAGGGCATAGTAGTAATTTGGGTGGCCACTAGTCTTGCCTGATAGGTATAAATCATAGGCACAAATCTTCCTAGTTGGTTTCTTACAAGATTTGTAGTCGGTTTTTCTTCGGAAGCCAGAAAGCATAGTTCTTCACATTTCATGCTACTATTTGCTTAAGGCTGATGATTGACTCTTGATTCTTGGTAGTGGTATGACTTCAAAAATAGGTTGAATTGGTCCAAAGAGGATATTGTTTGTGCAAACGGATGTCGTAAACATCCATCAGATGTACAAAGTTCCATAGTAAGAAAAATTCACTTAGTGTAGGTAAGGATTTATATGCTCCTATAAATACCTCTTGAGTGGAGTGGAACGTTCTCCTTAGAAATTGTTTGATTGGCCTCTATGATGGATGTTGAGGTTTTCATGATGCTTGATCTATGTTTGATTTCCAAGAGGCTCCCAATGTCTTCTCATGGAAAAGTTAACTTGCTAGTCCATGAATAAGGATATCATGCGAGTCTAGATCAAGCTTTGACAAAATTCCCCATTGATACATTGTTCCATGAAACTCTATGATTGTCGCATCGTCTTGACCAACACATATTGACAACATGCTCTCTTGATCTATTTTTTGTAGATCTATTTTTTGTAGGTTTTTTCCCTCAAAAATTCATGCTTATTTCTATAGTTGATGTGTGCTCGCCATTGAGATCCGTTCGTAGAAGAAATAATTTTCATGTTCATATTATCGACATGGGCATCACACATGAAACTATGGTTGGAATGGCCATTATTAATCTTTCTGACAATTTTGAAGTCATAGAAGAAGCTTTTAGTGCCTTCAAAACAATTATCTACAATGATATCATTGACAATTTTGAAGTTATAGAAGAAGCTTTTAGTGCCTTCAAAACAATTATCTACAATGATATCATTGCACTGATAGCAATGGCTGCTTTACTTTCACATAGGGAAAAGGAAATAATGCATTATATCCTTTTTATTCAGCCCTCCCATAGGGTATGCGACCTGATAAAGTAACATACATTTTTGCACTTCATGCATGAACTATCATATCAACTCTTGATGAAGGGAAGGAGATACATTCCGTAGTTCTGTAGGTCAAGCTAGAGATGAATCCACTAATATAGACAACAGTAGTCAACATGTAAGGTAAATGTTTCAACTTATTTGATGCAGTTTCGATCTTTTGGAACATACCCAATGAGGATACTATCCTTTTGAGAGTTATGATTGGAACCTACGTAGAGAATTATTGGAACCTAAACATGAAAATGCTCATTTTTTATTTAATCGGATGTATTCAAATGGATTAGACCCAAATGAGATTACATTCATTTGTAGTCAAGACATTTGTGCTTTGTTGGCTATGTTGGAAGAAGGACATTTGATTCACAGTGCCATACTACAGGAATGTTTAGGTGAAACTTTTCTCCTAGCATACTATCTTATAAATATGTATGGATAACGTGCATGCTTAGATGAGGCCGGAAATGTTTTTCATAAAATGCTTTTGATGAGCACAATAACATGGGACACATTACTTGGGTCGTATTCACTTGGTGGTAATTATATGAAAACTATAGTTCTCTTCTAAAATATGATTAATGAAAACAAAGAGGTTGATAACATAACTTGTCTTTTGGTATTAACGAAGTGATTCATGCATGGTTTTTATAATTTGGTATGTTTTTCTTTGCATCCATGTACTTATTTTATGAATTTACATACAGGGAAGATCACTATTCTTGCAAAATTAATAGTTTTGACGGAGTTGCAGACTTAGATGAAGTAGAGGCCTTTATTCACTACATACCGTTCACATATTTTCGAATGATATGGTTAGATTTGCTAGGTGCATGCAAATCTCATGATGATCTAGAGCATTGGACTAGGTCCACGAAGGGCGGCTGTATTAGATCCAAAAAAGAGTCTCGCACCTTGTAATGCATTGATAAATATTTATTGTCAATTCAATTTGGAGAATTTACATGAATAACGATTGAGGACTAAATGACACATCCGTTACATAGACAAACGCTTGTCTTAAGAACTCTGTTTTTTAGAATGTAGATGACTAGCTATTCAAATCTTGATTCTCCTTATGTATGTACTCTATTTTCATGTGGGTGGCAATGTATTCGTGATTTTTTTGTACATGTGTGTACGATTCTTTATTAATGTGTTTCTCATTTTATATTCACACAGACACACACACACACACACACATATATATATATATATATATATACATATATATATATATATATATATATATATATATATATATATGCAAATATGTATATGAGGTTGTTGCATATGTAGAAATATACACATGTGAATATCCATGTCCTGAAATGCATACATGTCTTGAAATTTATACAAGTGGCTTTGCAAGAATGTAGACGTGATCTTTTATGTATGTATATATATGTGTGCTGTATGTAGCTATGTATGTTATGCATATGTGGTTATCTATATACTTTAGTTGTTCATATATGTGAATGTGTGTTTTTATGTGATTATGATTTTTTGTTGGAGTCCACGAATAAAGATCAGTTATTTTAATTTTATACCGTTTAAAGTTTGATGCGTTTAAAGTTTGATGGTAGACTCTCAAGCTGTCTACGTCCCAATTCATACAATAGGGGCTTGACTGTCGGACTCCACGCGTCTATGGCCGTTCAATGATCCATCTCGTTTGAGGAAGCCATGGACTAATTGTACGGTAAGCATTTTCCATTTCAATTTTAAAATCCATGATCCATCTCCCATCTACATTCCATTGTTGATCGCGGGCTTACAAGACCATTACTCAGTGACGACTCATAACCTCTGGATGATATCTAATTCTAGTATTCTTCTTCTTCGGCAAGGTCCTTACTCTGTCTCTGCATCGTTCCTATGGCGCTTGTGAGCCGTTGCTGAGTAATCCTAAATAAATGAAAACATGTACTTCCAACACATGAACCTTAACATACACTCCTTAAAACTAAAAAAGAAGATGAGTGAGAGATAGACAAGATTTGCAAAGTGTACGGTAAGCTAGGATGCTCATTTACACTATCTCATATTCAAACGTCAACATTTGCAAAGTGTATGGTAAGCTAGGATGCTCACCTACACTATCTCATATTCAAATGTCAAATTAAAATGTGTGAATATGTTACAAACTGATAATATCTAAATCTAGGTAAAAATAGGAAATAGATACAAGAGCTTGTGTGCAAAGTGCCTAAGATGTATGAAGAGTGTGTGTGTGTGTGACAGAGAGAGAGAGAATATTGAGAGTAAATATTTTACAACTCCTTTATAATAAACCCTAATTCTGATTAACCTAAATCAAAGTGCCGAAGAGGTATGAAGAATGTGTGTGTGTGTGTGTGTGAGAGAGAGAGAGATAGAGAGAGAGAGAATATGGAGAGTATGTAAATTTTAGAACTCCTGTACAGTAAACCCTATTTCTGATTAACCTAGATCAAAAACTTATGAATACACAAGTAGGAGAAAAATAGAATTGTTACTCAAGGTAACTAAGGAACTCATGCTGATGGTTAACAACTAACTCCACATGTAGAGCACACCTTCCCCAAGCATTGTCATGCGGGTTCTTGCGTGCTTCGGGGTGCACAGAGGGTGCCAAGAAAGTAATGATTGGACCATGATATTGCTAGTCACCGAGCATTTCTTTGCATCATGAAATTCTCTTCACTCTAGGCTTAAAATTAAAAGATTTATGCTTAAGAGGAATTGAACTACCATTTCCTGTTCACCCTCTCCCTTTTTACATCCTCACCATGTTCTCTTTAATGTTCTCATCCACGCACTCAATCCTAACCTCAAAGCACTTATATCAATCTCCCATTCATTCCTGTCGTGACTCCATTCTAGTGCTCCCTCATACTTATTCTAGAATTGTTACTTAAAATGTTGCTCACTACTGAAACACACAAAAGCAGTCGGAGCTAGTGGTATTTGTATCTATAGTTTCAAAATGGCATGAGGGTGTGCCTATTTCATGCCTAGGTGAAAAAATATATTATAGGAGCATATCAGAACTAAGATAAAACATAAACTCACAGACTAAATTGGGTTGATAAACATAGAATTTTCTTCTTAAAGAACAGTCTCATACAAGCATTTCTCATAATAACTGATACAGTAGAGGAATCGTCTGGAGGTAAACACATAACGTAGACTTTCACGATGATAAGAATCTGTTCTTCACATGACAAAACAACTGTGTGTAAAGGGTTTTCTTTTCAAAAAGAGACAAGCAGTAAATTCGTGACCTTCATGGAATAGCATATGACTATAATCGAGTACGAATAAACACCTGTTTCTTAAAAAAAACTTTTCTGATTAAAACCCAATTTCATCATGCAGAATTAGTCACGTAAAATAACATGCATATGCGCACATCTGTTGTTTCACGCTATGTGACTCGTGAGCATTAATACATATTTACAATTATATCAGAGCAATTCCTAAAAAACATTCGAAGTGCATATACACCGTATGGCCATTGAAAACTTCTTTAGCTTAAATTAATTACATACTATGCAATAGAAAAGGTTATGAGTTTACACAACTGAAATAAGATTCGAGTGATCATCGCTAATATGCAGATATAATGAACAATCGAAAAGTGCATCATACTAGAGAAGCGATTGAAATGAAAGCACGACAACATTTACATCAACCGGCCACTAAGTGTGCTCTGACTTTGTTACTGCCACAACCGAAAGAAGGTTGCTGATCCCTTTTTGACGTACTTAGGTCTATTCCTTCTTTGTTATCTGTGCATGAAAGATCTTTTGCTGATAACAAAGGTGTTTCTTCCCTTTTTGAACAGTTCGAGGCCCTCCTCTTCAGCACATCAGCTTTTTCCTCTTAGAGACTCTTCCTGCTGGCTTATTCCTGACAGCCCACAAAAAAAACCAATATTCTCGCTGAAGATCAACATTACTCCCAACCTTGCTTGGCTCTGTCTAACCCTTGCTTCACATTAATTTCCGATTGTACAGTATCTTTGCCCATATGAAATCTTTTGAGTTCTTGATATATGCGCTAATCAGCGAACAACATAGGAAAGTGCGCTTTGGAAAAACTCTAGAATTTGCCCAAATCTTTACTTCAAATATCAAGGATGTCAACGTCATGTAGCAAATAGAGTCTACGTTAATCTGCGGGTCGATCAAATATGTGTCTCACTATGAGTTCCATCGCTAGATGTGTATGCCTTCTTCTTTCCATTCACTTCAGATAGTGTTAAAGATCAATACAACTTCCAGGACTTTCTATCTTGGTTTCAACTTCCATGCTAAAATTTCTGACAAGAAACTCAAATGATCAAAAGCACAAGGTAGCGCACGTCTACAGAGTCCTCGAAATATCTAGTCAGCCACATAGCTCTGTCTTTCTTTACATGAATCACTTCATCTCTTCATAATCAGATTGTTCCCTTCAACCGTCAATGCTAACCATCCTTGTACCTGTCCCCATCAAAGATATACAATCAGCTCATCGCTAGTTCTCCATTCTGATTCACAGCTGATCTCCAGAATCTGCCGCCATGGCCCCATATGCTACCAGCAATCGCTGCCTAGAAAAAAACTTCGTGAATATATTCTCCCCCCCTTTCCCAATGATGCTTAACCTTCCCTTTAAGGAAGCTTCCTCCTTTTCTTTTTAGTATCGATGCCTTTCTTGAGGGCTGACTTGGAAGTATGACATCCTTCCTTTTGTGAAGGGCTTTCCAGGTTTGTACATCGTTAATAGAAGTGAGTGCCACACTCCCAATCCTTAACAAATCAATGTGTAACTCAATCAAATCAATGTGTAACTCAATCAGCTCTAGTAGCTCCTTATATATCAACTTAAAAAAAAACCAAATCCCATATCAGTGAGTTCTGAGCCAATACAAGGATGCGGAAGTACTTTGAACCTGTGATCAATGTCATGAAAATATGTATGCACACCCATATGCAATTTTTGTAAAACCCACGTCTGAACATTCAGACACCTCAGACACATGAAGGTTTCTGTATACCACGTCCTGGGTAACTTGCCACTTGGATGTGTCCAATCAAAAAGAAAATGCCAAAACAAGTAGCTAGCTGTAATCTGCCCATGTCATGCATTCAACAATAAGCATGTCTCATTAAGGTGAAAACCTATCCATGGTATTTGAAAAATCATATGCCTCCTAATGCTCTATGCCAATGCTCAACTCCTTGTATTGTAGTCATAACTCGGTCAATGGAAAAAGATTTTTGAGTGGAAATTGCTACGACATCCACCCCCTCCAAAATTGTGTGGCCTCTAGACACACCAACACTGATAGGCTTATTTGGTAGTCTATGAGAAATCTAAAATGTGAGCAAAATCAAGTTCATGGGTTATCAAGCATGTGTCTATGCATGGCCAAGTAGTGGGCCCTATCATATGCATACTTTAAGTGCATCAAAAACATAATGGTGCAATAAAAGATGTATTTGGCACTCGATGAAGAGGTTTCTCCACTCAGCTTTTGGACCCATTGGTTTACAATTCAACTACTCTGCAATTGGATGTGCATCTATGGGCTTCAAAATTTCCTGCACATACATTTTCAAGCATGCATACTCTAGGTGCAAGCATTCACAATCATGGTGCAAATATGGAAACAATTTTTAGGATTTCTACTAAAAGAAACTCTCCACTCATAACTCCACTCTCAAATGTAATCACTCATCCTCACTCACAAGTCCTCTCATTTTCACTCAAGGCTCAACATGCTTTCATTCATAATATTTACAAATATCTCTCATGTGAAAATGAACGTGCACGTATGGGAATTAAAATATGTGCTCTTCTCAACTCAAAATATGCACACTTTATATGCAATGAAGCTCAAAGATGGTGCAAAAAAGATCAGGGTTAAAGGAAGAAAGCTAATGAAAAAGACTTTTTGAGCTTCACACTTTGTTTGTCATCTCAATTGTCTTTTGCTTGTTCATTTCCCACACTCATAAACTAGACACAAGATGAGAAGCATTAAATCCAAATAACCATATATACATAGGCAATCCATGAAAGTATTTCAGGAAAATCTATCTGCAGTAAAACATGAACTAGCAACTCAAAATTAGTTGCCTTTTGTACGATCCAATGAAACTCAAGATCTTCAAATGGCTCCCAATCCTCTGCACCTATACTCATAAACTCATAAGAGATATCAGAAACATCATATTTAATAACATGATTTGAAAAAAATTCATTCATTTAAACACTAGGTGCAATTGTTTGATTTGAATTAAATTCAAAATTTTCATCCAACATACATTCATTTTCTGAAGACAATTCATTCAATTCATCTAACTCTTCACACTCAAAATCATGAAAAATAAAACTAGCATACATGAAATCAATAAATTCATCTTGCACTAATAGATTTGCGTGCATACCCATTGAAAACAAATCTCCACAATCAATCAAACTCCAACATTCGTCATACTCTTCATAATTACACACTTGTTCACATATATTCAACTCTTCATCATGCAAAAGATGATGCTTGGGAGAAAATTCATCATGATTTTTATTCTCCTTTAGAGCAACCTCATCTCTCTCACTCCCTCCTACTTTTTGAGGAGTACTGGTGAGAATATCCTGAACTCGTGAAGAGTCAGTGACCAGTGCCCCATCTTTCTCTCTATGGAAAGCCTTGACACTTGCTTCACTAACGTCTTCAAAACTCAAGTCACTCAAGCACTTGACATCACTTATGATTGAATCATAATATGACTCACTCAAATCTTCTACCCAAACATCCTCGTTCTCTTCAATCAACTCGGCGTCTTGCACTTTTTTATCATTTCCATTAATCTGAAGCATGCACGCCAAACCCACATCATCAAACTCACTTTCTAGTTTTTCATCATCTTCACTAGTCTCATCATGACATATCTCTTCATCTCTAGAAATGGTAATGATTTCTTAATGCAAGTCCTCACTCAACTCCTCTCTTATCTTCTCATCATCAACTCTTGTATACTCTAAATTCACTCTAGATTGGTGGGATTGGTTAAGGGACACAAAGTTGACTCCATGTTCATTTTCATCCTTCACAATGTCATTCACACAAACTAGAGGTCTTGGAGTAGGAATTGATAAAGTATGAGTATCCTCAATTCTATCTTGCACTACATGTGACCTCCATCTCTTGCATCTCAAGAGCATTGATACGGCCTTTTGCACTCTAACACATTCTGTGATCAATCCCAATGGCTCGCTCAAGTCTTCCAACATGTCACCTAGCTCTAAGGCCAAATCAGGCTCTACACTCTTAATGAAGAGATCTACTTTCTCCTGTTCCAAAGCATCTTGATCATTATGGCTCATTTGTTCAAATCGCTCTTCAAATTCTCGAATTAGCTCGAGCACCTCAAGGCCTGTATTTGGAGTAGCCACCCACTCTCTAAATGCATGTCGTGTGGGCATGATTAAGTCCTCTAAATAATACTCTTCTCTAAGCAGATTCTTAAATTCATTCCATGTATGGGATCGCTCTCGAAGAGCATAAATGCTAGGTTAAACACTGGGCATTACAATCCTTGCAAATTCACTAAGCTTCATAGAAGCACTCACACCATAGTGGTCCATTTTAGTATCATAGATTTGCAAGAACTTGATTACATCTCGAGCATTAAAGAATCCACACTCTTTTGAGATTGCCTCTAGGGCTCCCATCACTCCATCACTATTTGTGGCAATCCTTTGGGATCCAGTCAATACTTGAAGTAAGGTACTCAAGGTTCTCATTTCTAAGGCTAATGCCTCCATCATCGTCAAATCTCGGTCAAATCCTGGTCAAAATCAAAGTCCTATTCAAACTCGACACTCAAGCCCTCAAACTCTCATCTTCAAGTCTCTCACGCTAATGGTCAACTCAAGTCATCTCAAGATCAATCTCAAAGTAAGCTCAAAGTACACTCAAAGTAAAAATCCATCCCCCTATATTTCATGTCGGGTTCACTTATGTCGTGCGAGTTCTTGCGCGCTTCAGGGTGCACATAGTCAGAGAGCACAATCTAGTGCTCCCCTGATATTTGTCTACAGTAGACAAGATTTCCGAAATACACTTATGATTACAAGAACACCCACGTAGGGAAAATGATACAAGAATATGTGACTGATACAAGATGTCCCACAACTCGGGACTGATAGGTATGAATAACTTGACTAGAGATGATACAGGAGATCCCACAACCCGGGATCGTAAGTATGAGACAATATATCTGAATTACAAGAACTCCCTTCAGGGAGATGAACTTGATACAAGAAAGAACTCGACAAGATCTCGTACTACAAGATTACCAGAGGATAAGACAAGATGTCTTGGATACAAGACTAGACATGACTAGAACAAGGAACAAGACAAGAACAGGAACTGGAACGTGGAGAGTACTTACTTGGTGGTCACGAATCCTTGAGCTCCCAAGACTGGTATTGGCAAGACTGATTATGAATGTGACCAACCCCTCCTTATATAGGTTTTCAAGGACGGTTCCCAAGGGCAGTTGCCACTTGATGATGTCATCATGATGTAACCAACTTGAATCAGGACTTCTGGGTGTCAGAATTCAGCAAATAGACAGTCGATCTTGGGGTTTTTGCATGTTGCGGATGCAATAGAAGCATTAGTTTCTACAAACTCTAATCCAATCATGAGATATAGCAATTGAAATGGAATGTAAGGTTTAGATGGTTTACTTGTCCATGACATCACCTCCCTCTCAAGTGATGAGTTCCACGAGGAGTGGCCATGTTCTCTAACTTGGGTTTCATTGGATTCTTCTGATGGAATTCACGAACCTTGACTTTTGCTCTTTGAAGATTTTCTGTAAGTTTGCAAGTAGGATCACTATTGTCATATGCTTTCCAATGAATAAAGCACTCCAATCGTCCTCGTGAGATTCTTGAATCTAAGACATGATTAACCTTGAATTCTTCATGATCCTTAATCTTAAAAGGTGGTGAAGGATTGGGTCTCCCTTGAGCTTTCTTAGCTTCATGACAAGATAGGTCCTTTGAGCTTTTAGTGGTGTGTTGTAGTGTTTCCAAGATCTTTGATGGAGAGCCTTGAGTAGGCACACCTCCTTGATTGAACATGAACTCCTTATCCTTTACATTTTGATCATTTCACAATGTGTATGCTCCATATCAATTGTAATGACTCCTTCGGCTTCAAAGATTCTTGATTCAGATTCTTGAGGAGCATTATCTTGATTATTCAACCCTTCTAGCTGTTGGGCTTGACTTTCTTTGAATAATTGATTCTCACATTCAATTGCCTGATTGATAACATCCTCCAAGGTATTTGATTGAGGCATGGATAGTAAGGGACATTTGATTTCAGGATTGAGGCCACTTTGAAATTGATTAACCTTGTAGTTTTCTTGATATGTAGTTCCATGAAATAACATCTTGATATTCAAGACATAGTTTGAAACTGATCGATCATCTTGTCCTAGAAATCTTTTCATCTCTTGGACATGTCTGATCATGTCCCTTATGGTAGATTGGATCTCCTTGCATAGGGAATCCATGGTGCTTGGTCTTGATGAAGGTAGTCTTGCCAAAATGTCAGGGGAGCACTAGATTGTGCTCTCTGACTACAGTAGAAAAGATTTCCAAAATACACTTATGATTACAAGAACACCCACGTTGTGGGGAAGTTGCGGACACACGGCTGATGGATCGGTCAGCCGCTAAATCCCTCGGCACACGCAGAGTGTTTGAGACAAGCTCAGGTAAACTGGAGACTCAAAGAATTTTTTAGTAAGTAATTTGAAAACATTAGTTCAATGGAGATTCAAAGAGCAAATATGAACTCAGACATTTGTTTAGACCTTTAGTTCATTCATATATATTTTATGCAAGGAATTCAAATGAATTTATAGATCATCTTAAATTTTCTTTCAATAGCATTTAATAGACATATCTCATCATACATATATTTCCAATGCTCTTCACGTATCGTTGGTTTTGACTAAAGTGTCTTGATTCATATGACAACGTTCAGAGCTACAATAATCAATAGTTATAACCAATCATACCCTTGACACCTTCCTTCAGAATTGGCGCTCCATGTCGGCTAGAGATGGTGGTGATCAGATATGGCGTTAGGCAATTAAATTATATTGCATTCCAGTGCCTTTGAAGGAGAGTTTGCCATTAATATTATATCATATTCCCTGCCTCAATATGCACTAACAATTTGTACGCTTAATGTTCCATTTTTAAATAAATCAAGATCTATAGAACGCTCAAAGGAAGCGGTTTCACACTAAGAATAAGATGGATTTTAAAAAATATATATTTTTTAATCGGTTTTAATCTGAGCTCTTTCGAAGTATATACACATCAAATCCAATCAGAAATTTCTTTCAAAGTACATCGAAGCTAGTCATAAAGAAAACACATCTCTACTTCTGATGATAGTAAATGTTCACATTCGATGCATAGAACTGAATGTTACAATCAATCACACATCACATGCTGATAAAAATATATACGAGTAATGACATATAAAACAAAAACTATCACTACAACATATGAGGGGCATACCGACGTTGCCCATACCGACGGTTACCCCTCGGCATCGGTATGACCGTTGAAAATTCTTGAAAAACCACGGATGCAATACCGACGGTCATTTAATTGTCGGTATACACGATGTCGGTATGAGCGCCGGTATAGGCGTCGGTACTTTACTGTAGGTTACGGACGCTTATACCGACGCTCATACCGATGCTTATACCGAGGCAACTTTTAACCGGGCCCGAGAGCAAAAATTCGACATCTGCTTGCATTTTGAACCAAAGTTTGCTACTGACGAGTTTGCGCGCACGAACTACATTCCGAACCTATTGTGTACACACATCTCTCTCTTTCTCTCTCTTTGTCTCTCTTTCTCTCTCTCTCTCTCTCTACATCTCTGTTTCTCTAGATCTAAAATTTTGGTAAGAATTGCTCATATTGTAGCACCCTT
>CM035433.1:127676125-127688625 GCA_020310875.1 Ceratopteris richardii
GACCCTCTAGCACTCCTCCTTTTCTTTTGAGTTTCTCAACTCTAGCCGACTCTGAATCGTATATCCGCTTTGATATTCTAGAGATGGATCGTCGTCAGCATCAGATAAAAAAAAAAAACTTTAGCCATAATAATCTCAGACTTTGTCGTCCTCAGATCAGTCGCGTGCACTGCCTTTTTCCCCGATAGAGCGAAAGTTGCCCTCCCTTTTTCTGCTGACTCCCTCCTTCTTTTTTGCACAGTCCACCTTTCGCAGCCAACCCTACTCTGAGATATCTCCTCCTTTTTCTTCAGATCAGCGGCAGACCTCCTCCTTGCTTGCATGTACTTGTGGTCCATCACCAACTTCCCTTTTCTTTTATAAATAGAGATCAGCTCTATTTTTCGAATCATATGATTTAAACTCTATGTTTAGAGTTCATCAAAAAAAACTTTTAACATAACATCTTCAAATAATATAAACGTTGTCCTTTTCTATCATTCGTATCATACTAGCTCAAGTCTTCATCACTCCCTTGGATTCCACAAGGTGTAAAACCAAGATAATAAACAGAGAGTTTGATCTTTGCACTTCACTCCAATAGCCGCATCAGCAATGGATGATTAAGAAAGTGTGTCGGTTTGCAGCATATAAAGGCAAAAGTAGAGATGAGAATCTCTACGACAACGTAGGGAAAATGATACAAGAATATGTGACTGATACAAGATGTCCCACAACTCGGGACTGATAGGTATGAATAACTTGACTAGAGATGATACAGGAGATCCCACAACCCGGGATCGTAAGTATGAGACAAGATATCTGAATTACAAGAACTCCCTTCTAGGAGATGAACTAGATACAAGAAAGAACTCGACAAGATCTTGTACTACGAGATTACCAGAGGACAAGACAAGATGTCTTGGATACAAGACTAGATAGGACTGGAACAAGGAACAAGACAAGAACAGGAACTGGAACTTGGAGAGTACTTACTTGGTGGTCACGACTCCTTGAGCTCCCAAGACTGGTATTGGCAAGGCTGATTATGAATGTGGCCAACCCCTCCTTATATAGGTTTTCAAGGGCGGTTCCCAAGGGCGGTTGCGATTTGATGATGTCATCATGATGTCACTAACTTGAATCAGGACTTCCGGTGTCAGAATTCAGCAAATAGACAGTCGACCTTGGGGTTTTTGCATGTTCCGGATGCAATGGAAGCATTAATTTCTCCAAACTCTAATCCAAACATGAGATATAGCAATTGACATGGAATCTAAGGTTTAGATGGTTTCCTTGTCCATGACACACAAGGTGCCAAGAAAGTAATGATTGGATCATGATATTGCTAGTCAAAGATCATTTCTTGCATTATGAAATTCTCTTCACTCTAGGCTTAAGATTAAAAAATTTAGGCTTAAGTGGAATTGCACTACCATTTCCTGTTCACCCTCGGGCCCTTTTTACATCCTCACCATATGCTCTTTAATGTTCTCATCTACGCACTCAATCCTAACCTCGAAGCACTTATTTCAATCTCCCATTCATTCCTATCATGATTCAATTCTAGTGTTCCCTCATACTTACTCTAGAATTCTTACTTAAAATGTTGCTCACTACTCAAACACACGGAGCTAGTGGTATTTGTATTTGTAGTCTCAAAACAGCATGAGCGTGTGCCTATTTCATGCCTAGATGAAAAAACATATTATATGAGCATATCATTCTTTCAAGAACTGAGATAAAACATAACTTCGCAGACTAAATTGGGTTGATAAATACATAATTTTCTTCTTAAAGAACAGTCTCATACAAGCATTTCTCATAATAACTGATACAGTAGATGAATTGTCTGGAGGTAAACACATAACGCAGACTTTGACGATGATAAGAATCTATTCTTCACATGACAAAATGACTGTGTGTCAAGGGTTTTCTTTTCAGAAAAAAATAAGCAGTAAATTCGTGACCTTCATGGAATAGCATATGATTATGCTCGAGTACCGATAAACACCTGTTTCTTAAAAAAAAACTTTTATGATTAAAACCTAATTTCATCATGCACAACTAGTCACGTAAATAACATGGATATGTGCACATCTGTTGTTTCACGCTATGTGAGCATTAATACATATTTACAATTATATCAGCGCAATTCTTAAAAAACATTCGAAGTGCATATACACCGTATGGCTGTTGAAAACTTTTTAGGTTAAATTAATTACATACTATGCAATAGAAAAGGTTATGACTTTACACAACTGAAATAAGATTCGAGTGATCATCGCTAATATGCAGGTAGAATGAACAACCGAAAAGTGCATCATACCGGAGAAGCGATTGAAATGAAAGCACTGCAACATTTACATTAACCCACTCAATGTGCTCTAACTTTGTTACTGCCACAACCAAAAGAAGGTTGTTGATTCCTTTTTGACGTCCTTAGGTCTATTCCTTCTCCGTTATCTCTCCATGAAAGAGCCTTCGTTGATAACAAAGGTGTTTCTTTCCTTTTTGAACAGCTTGGGGCCCTCCTCTTCAGCACATCATCTTTTTCCTCTTAGAGACTCTCCCTGCTGGCTTATTCCTGACAGCCCAAAAAAAACCGGTATTCTTGCTGAAGGTCAACATTATTCCCAACCTTACTTGGCTCTGTCTGACCCTTGCTTCACCTATCAATTTCCGATTGTACAGTATCTTCGCCATATGAAATCTTTTGAGTTCTTGATATATGCGCTAATCAGCGAACAACATGGGAAACTGTTCTTTGGAAAAACTCTAGAATTTGCCGAAATCTTTACTTCAATTATCAGGGATGTCAACATCATGTAGCAAATAGAGTCTACGTTAATCTGTCGGTCGATCAAATATGTTTCTGATTATGAGTTCCATCGCTAGATCTGTATGCCTTCTTCTTTCCGTTCACTTCAGACAATGTTAAAGATCAATACAACTTCCATGACTTCTTGTCTTGGTTTCAACTTCCATGCTAAATTTTCTGACAAGAAACTCAAATGATCAAAAGCAAAGGGTAGCGCACATCTACAGAGTCCTCGAAATATCTAGTCAGCCGGATAGCTCTATCTTTCTTTACATGAATCACATCATCTCTTCATAATCAGATTGTTCCCTTCAACCGTCAATGCTTACCATCCTTGTACCTATCCCATCAACGCTATGCAATCAGCTCCTCGCCAATTCTCCATTCTGATCCGCAGCTGATCTCCAAAATCTGCTGCCTTGGCCCCATATGCTACCAGCAATCCCTGCCTAAAAAAACTTCGTGAATGTATTCTCTCGCAATGATGCCTGACCTTCCCTTTAAGGAAGCTTCCTCCTTTTCTTTTTAGTATCGATGCCTTTCTAGAGGGCCGACTTGGAAGTACGACATCCTTCCTTTTGTGAAGGGCTTTCCAGGTTTGTACATTATAAATAGAAGTGAGTGCCAGACTCCCAATCCTTAACAAATCAATGTGTAACTCAACCAGCTCTGGTAGCTCTTTATATCTCAACTTAAAAAAAGCCAAATCCCATATTGGTGAGTTCCGAGCCAATACAAGGATGTGCAAGTGCTTTGAACCTGTGATCAATGTCACGAAAATATGTGTGCACACCCATATGCAATTTCTATAAACCCCACGTCTGAACATTCAGACACCTCTGACACATGAAGGTTTCTGTATACACGTCATGGGAAACTTGCCCATGCGGATGTGTCCAATCAAAAAGAAAATACCAAAACAAGTAGCTAGCTGTAATCTGCCCATGTCATGCATTCAACAATAAGCATGTCTCATTAAGGTGAAAACCTATCCATGGTTTTTTAAAAATCTTATGCTTCCTAATGCTCTGTGACAATGCTCAACTCCTTGTATTGTAGTCGAAACTCGGTCAATGAAACAAAACTTTTAAGTGGAAATCGCTACAACAGCATGTAAGAATTCTTCCTCTAAGTAGAGGACCTCCTTGATCACCATGTGTACAAGCTTGAACTCCTTGAGTGATAATTGAATAAGGCCGGAGAGCCATGATTGTATAGTTCTTAGAGCTTATTGAAAATCATATTCCATATTACCCGATCGCCACAAAACACTCATTGTGTTTAGCGTAATAAATCTTTGCCAAATTTAGCACTATTCAAAAGTGCACTGAAAAGGCAACTTATCCAAATTCTCTATGAAAATGTGCTACTACTGTTGCCTCCGCTAGATATCCAACCAAGGTGATCTAGTTTATGAGGTGCTTGAGTTACACCACTATGCCCATGTGTTTTCTTGTATAGTATTCCAAAAATACTCATCATATGCTTCTAGGTTTTAGAGTTTTGTACTTAGCTTAAGAATATTTTCATCAACATATGCATATACATATACATATGTGTATACATATACATATGTACATATACATATAGATATACATATATACATATATGCAGACATATAAATATATGCATATACATATATGTATACATATACATATACATACATACATCCTGTGGTTTTACAATACTCTTTTTGCTTGACGTTGCCATATTATCCTTCCAGCAGATAAGATGAGGTATCATATCCATCATCAACCTTGGTTGATTTCTCGGGTATACTCATCCGAGGTTGAGACCTTCTGGATGATGTCTAAGTCCAGTATTCTTCTTCTTCGGCAAGGTCCTTACTTTGTCTTTGAATTGTTGCTATGGCGCTTGTGAGCCATCCAGTATTCTTCTTCTTCGGCAAGGTCCTTACTTTGTCTTTGCATTGTTGCTATGGCGCTTGTGAGCCATCGCTGGGTAATCATGAATAAATGAAAACATGTACTTCCAACACGTGAACCTTAACATACACGAAGGAGAATTAAAATCACATAAATATTCCAAGCCATTACACAGTTTGGAGTTGAGGCAGACCTTCTGCACGGAAGCATGCATATACAAAAAATCACCATTTGCTAAACGCAAGCTAACTCATAAATTAATACAAATGCTGCACTTAATCCTAGTAAAGTAATATGGGTGTTTTATCAAAGCTAGATGTGATGTCACAAGTACTGACACCTTTAGGACCTTGGTGTCCTTTCCACCACCACAAGAACCACTATAAGGCTGGAAGGATAGAAGAAGCCCTTCTCTGTGTTTGAGTCCATGAGGTGAAAGTGGAAGGCTACTAAACCTTCCTTCTCTTGTTGACTACTAGTTGCCTCTAACCCTCCTACTACTACAAGAATCACCACCTCGCCAGTCCCCAATCTCTTGGAGTTCCATGGTGATGGATTGGTACTCTAGGCGTAGGCCTTCAAGAGTTTCCAGCCACATAAATTCCCACCCTAAGTATCTGAGTCTAATGGTTCACATATTTTGCTCGATGTTGCTGCTTGAGAATCTCCTACTATTGCTCCTCTAGCACAGGTCTAAGAGCCATCTTTTGACCATCTCAATGAGCACTAATTACCTCTTGGTAGCATCGTTTTCCTTTGCATCGTTTTTAATCCTTCTAGACCCTAAATTCTCCTTCTCTAGTATGTTGCACATCACCATGTCTCTCAGCTTCCCTGCCATGTCTATCTCTAGTAGTGTTTCCTTTATCCTATAACTCTGCTCCCTAACTCCTTCTACCTCCATTTTTGCATCGTCTATCTCCCTTGCCTATAGCTTCTAGATCAACGTCCATCTGTTTGTGTGTGTGTCTTGGTACCAATCATGTAAGGAGATGTCCTATCAATAGTATCTTGCACTCTCTCCCAATTAATGTGTATACTCCTCCTTGTTCCTCCACTGCTCCTATAGCCTCACATATACTTCCCTTGCTCCACTATAGTGTACCCTTTATACATGTCTAAGTGTAGCTCTATGACTATCTCCTTTCCATTGGCATGTGTCTTGCATCTATAATCTATGTCTATCTATGTGTCCCTCTCCTTGTGTATCTCTCATTAGTCTTCCCTTTATTATGTATGTATATGCATATTATTTGCCTATTTAGAAGGCCTCTTTATATACTTGTAGTGCCTAGCTTCAGTATACTACATTATAATAGCATTGATTCCCTAATCAATCGAATAGCATGAGTGAGTTGTTCTGTGATCTTCGATTGATGCCCTTAGAATGATGTTATAGATGGTGACCATACGTTGGTGGCATGAAAGTTCGTTGTAGTTAATGTTCCTCTCTTTAATGCTTCTACATCATCAGAAAACTCACAAGGGCATAATAGTAATTTGGGTGGCCACTAGTCTTGCCTGATAGGTATAAATGTTAGGCACGATTCTTTGTAGTTTCTTGCTTCCAAAATTCATAGTCGAGTTTTGTTTCGAAGTCTGAAAGCACAGTTCTACACATTTCGTGCTACTATTTGCTTAAAGGTGACTGAATCTTGATTCTTGGTAGTGGTATGACTCAAAAGATAGCCTAAATTGGTCCACAAAGGATATTCTTTGTGCAAACCAAGGTCCTAAACATCCATCAGATGTACAAAGTTCCATAGTAAGAAAAATTAACTTAGTGTAGGTAAGGTTTTACATGCTCTTATAAATACCTCTTCATTGGAGTGGAATATTCTTCATAGAAATTGTTTGATTGGCCTCTAGGATGGATGTTGAAGTTTACATTATGCTTGATCGATGTTTGATTTCCTAGAAGCTCCCAATGTCATCTCATGGAATAGTTAACTTGCTACTCCATGAATAAGGACATCATGCGAGTCTAGATCAAGCTTTGAAAAAAATCCCCATCGATACATTGTTCCATGATTGTCACATCCTCTCGACCAACACATATTGCCACAGAGGCTCTATTCCATTTTTTTGGAGATGCAATGTGAAGGTTTTTTCCCTCACAAGTTCATGTTTATTTCAATCGTTTGATGTTTCCTCGCCCTTGAGATCCCTCAATGGAAGATTTAATTTTCATGTTCATATTATCAACATGGGCATCACACATGAAACTATGGTTGGAATAGCCATTTCTAATCTTTATGACAATTTTGAAGTCATAGAAGAAGATTTCGCTGCCTTCAAAACAATTATCTACATTGATATCATTGCATTGATAGCAATGGATGCTTTCTTTTCACATACGGAACAAGGAATTAATGCATTATATCTTTTTTATTCAACCCTCCCATAGGGAATGCAACCTGATAAAGTAACATACATTTTTGCACTTCATGCATGCACTAGCATATCAACTCTTGATGAAGGGAAGGAGATACACTCGGTAGTTGTGTAGATCAAGCTAGAGAGGAATCCAATAATATAGACAACATTAGTCAACATGTAAGGTAAATGGTTTAACCTATTTGATGCAGTTTGGATTTTTTGGAACATACCCAAGGAGGATGCTATCCCTTTGAGAGTTATGATTGGAATGGCCTACCTAGAGAATGCTTGGAACCTAAACAGGAAAATGATCATTTTGTATTTAATAGGATGTATTCAAATGGATTAAACCCAAAAATGATATTACATTCATTTGTATTCAAGACATTTGTGCTTTATTGGCTATGTTGGAAGAGGGACACGATTCATAGTGCCATACTAGAGGAATGTTTAGATGAAAATTTTCTCCTAGTTAACTATCTTATAAATATGTATGGGAAGCGTGCAATCTTAGATGAGGCAAAAATTGTTTCTAATGGATACATTACTTGGGTCGTATTCACTTGGTGGTATATATATGGAAATTATAGTTCTCTTGATGAAAGAAAACAAAGAGGTTGATGACACAACTTGTCTTTTGGTATCAAGGAAGTGGATTCATGCATGGTTTATTGAATTTGGTATGTTTTTCTTTGCATCCATGTACCTGTGTTATGAATTTAGATACATGGAAGATCATTATGCTTGCAAATTAATATTTTTGAATGAGTTGCACACTTACATGAAGTAGAGCCCTTTATTCACTACATACCGTTCACAATTTTGCGAATGATATGGTTATATTTGCTAGGTGCATGTAAAACTCATGATGATCTAGAGTGTTGGGCTAGGTCTAGGAAGGGCGCCTGGCTTTGGATCCAACAAATATCGCACCCTTGTATTGCATTGATAAATATTTTTTCTCAATTCAATTTGGAGAATTTAAATGAATAACGATTGATGACAATATGACACATCTGTTGCATACACAAACGCTTGTTTAATGAACTCTATTTTTTAGAATGTAGATGACTAGCTATTCTAATATACATTAGACATGCCTTCTCATTAGAATATACATAGTTCTTTTCACATGTCAAAGCACCACCCTCATATATCTTCTATTCAAGAGATAATGAAAATACCTATAAATGCACATACTCTGATATAGTTGTCCATCAGATTATATGAGGGAAGATTGTACCCAATCTTGTGGTCTGTCTCTTGTCTCTCTCTATTCTATGTGTTTTTTTGTGAGATAATGAAAATACCTATAAATACACATACTCTGATATATGCACCGAATAGAATATCTAGGGGAAGATTGTACCCAATCTTGTGGTAAGTTTCTTGTCTCTCTCTATTCCATATGTGTTTTCTATCTCTGCATACGTGCATCCATAAAATCTGGTCAACGTGGCCATACTCACCACACTTGAAGGAAACGATAGGCCATCGAGGCCTAGTTCTCAACATTGAGGCCTGATCATCCACATTGTTCTATATTCAAATATTAGTAGGGGTACCATAAAAATTAGGAGCTACTGGGATGTTACCAGGGACAAGTCCTAGAGTTGTCATTGGCTGAGTCATTGGTACCATAGGTGGCACTTGTGTGGTCAATTTTCTCCAATATACAGATGCTTGGGGTTCTGCCACTGCCTTCAAGTAGTAGCATCTCTCCCTTTGTGGCCCCATTTTCTGCAAAATATGATGACTATATTAGTTACACACTCAGTTTGTGGATGCTCCTATAGGTGGAATATGGTTCCCCAGAGACTTGCTCTTGTCCCTTGTTCTCTTTGTTTTTCTATTTCCCTTCATAGCTTGACCAGCCGATCTTTTTCTACAGATTGGCATTGCCCATCGATATCAGCCCATTGCTCTAGGCACGATGAAGTCTCATTGAAGTGTGATTTGGCCTATTCAATTCTCCTCGACATGGCAAAAAATTCTTCAATGAAGGTTCTCAATGCCAATAGATTTCTAAGTTTATGCCTGGTACCCATAGGTAGTACTTTCTCCAGCCACGTCTTTATTAGGAAATCTCATGGTTCCATAGAAAGCCTCACCACCAACGCCTTTGTTTGGGTCATTAGTTCGAAAAGGACCCCTACCTTCCAAGACTCAAATTATCTAGCTTCTCTAGAACTTTCTCCTTAGATATCTGGGGCTTGAAGGCATAGGAAAAATCAGTCTTCAGTTCTTACCAAGTTATGAGATGATTATCCTCGAACTAGACAAACCATTTATCTATTATTCCCTCTAGAGTTGCTAGGAACAGAGCCATGAAGAGATGTGTTCGCCCCTCAAATCCTCCACTTCTACGCAAAGCCAAAAATTATGGTATGTAATCATCTCGTTTTCTGTTGATGCTCCTTAAAAGATAGAAAATATGATATTAATCCTAGAAAGAAGTGTTGCTAAGTCACCTTGATCTGTTTCGAGGTCATCTCTACTTCATGGCTTGAATCTTCACCCTGTTGCAGTGCTTCATTTAAAAGAGAGCCATGTAGGCCACGAAAAAATTTAGGTCACACACAGCGAGCCTCAATCATCCATGCTACCGAGCCCTCGTCCCACTAGGCATGCCAAAAATTTTAGAGTGTCGATGGGTCTACTAGGATCAACTTTGTATGAGGAGATGAGGGTGGTAGCATGATGATCGTGACTGCGGACTACTCAAATCATTTTTAGTTATCAAGCGAAACATGTGACTTACTTTAAAACATATCTGAAAGTTCAATTGAACTCGTACAAAACCATAAAAAGTACTTAAAACAGAAAGCTCAAAAAAAGAGTGTGTACCAAACAAAAATCTTATATAAGTTCATGAAGGAGAATGAAAATCAAATAAATCCACCAAGTCATTGCAGGGTTTTGAATCAAGGCGGACCTTCTACTCGGAAGCATGCATATACAAAAACGCACCCTTTGCTAAACCCAAGCTAACTCGTAAATTAATACAAATGCTGCACTTAACCATAGTAAAGTAATACGGGCGTTTTTATCAAAGCTGGATGTGATGCCACAAATTTTGACACCTTTCAGACCTTTGTGTCCTTTCCACCACCACAAGAACCACTACAGGGCTAGAAGGATGCAAGAAGCCCTTCTCTATGTCTGAGTCCATGAGGTGAAAGTGGAAGGCTACTAAAGGTTCCTTCTCTTGCTGGTTGCCTCTAACCTTCCGTACTATAAGAGTCACCACCTCGCCAATCCCCAACCTCTTGTAATTCCATGGTGATGGATTGGTACTCTACACGTAGGGCTTCAAGAGTTTCCAACCACAAAAGCTCCCACCCTAAAGATCTGAGCCTAGTGGTTCCTGTCATTTTGCCCAACATTGCTACTCAAGACTCTCCTACTATTGCTCCTCCAGCACATCTTTTGTAGCCAGCTTTTGGCCACATCAATGAGCACTAAATACCTCTTTCTACCAGGGTCTCCTTCTCATCGTCTCTAATCCTTCTACACCGTAAATTGTCGTTGTCTAATATGTTGCACATCACCATCTCTCTAAGTTTCCCTGCCTTGTCTATCTCTTGCAATGTTCCCTTATCCTCTAACTTTGCTCCCTAACTTCTTCTACCTCCATTTTTGGATCATCTATCTCCCTTGCCTATAGCTTCTAGATCTACATGCATCTGTTTGTGTGTATCTTAGTGCCAATCATGCAAGGACATGTCCTATCAAGAGTATCTTGCACTCTCTCCCCATTAATGTGGATAGTCCTCCTTGTTCCTCCACTCTTCCTATAGCCTCACACATACTTCCCTTGCACCCCTATTATGTCTCCTTTAGAGTACATTTGTGATTGTAGCTCTATGCCTATCACCTTTGTGTTGGCATGTGTCTTCCATGTATAATCTATGTCTATCTATATGTGCCTTTCTTTGTGTATCTCTCGTTAGTCTTCCCTCTATTATGTATGTATATACATGTTCTTTGCCTTTTTAGAAGACCTATTAATATACTCATAGTGTCTAGCTTCATACTACATCATAATACCCTCGATTCTCTATTGTATTCATTAGCATAAGTGAATTATTCTGTGATCTTGGATTGATGCCCCTAGAATGATGTTATAGATGGTGACTATATGTTGGCAGAATCCAAGTTGGTTGTAGTTAATGTCCCTCTCTTTAATGCTTGTACATCATCTAAATACTCACAAGGGCATAATAGTAATCTTGGTGGCCACTAGTCTTGCCTGATATGTATATATTCTAGGCACAATTCTTGCTAGTTGGTCGCTTCTAAAATTTGTAGTCAATATTTCTTTCAAAGTCTAAAAGCATATTTCTTCACATTTCGTGCTCCTATTTGCATAAAAGTAACTGACACTTGATTTTTGGTAGTTGTAGGACTCCAAAAATAGACTGAATTGGTCCAGAGAGGATATTCTTTGTGCGAACCGATTTCTTAAACATCCATCAGACGTACAAAGTTCCATAATAAGAAAAATTTAGTGTAGGTAAGGTTTTACATGCTTCTATAAATACCTCTTGATTGAAGTAAAATATTCTTCTTAGAAACCGTTTGATTGGCCTCTATGATGGATGTCGAAGTTTACATGATGCTTGATCTATGTTTGATTTCCTACAAGCTCCCAATGTGTTCTCATGGAATACTTATCTTGCTACTCCATGAATAAGGATATCATGCGAGTCTAGATCAAGCTTTGACAAAATTTCCCATCGATACATTGTTCCATGAGATTCTATGATTGTCGCATTGTCTCGACCAACAAATATTGACCACATGCTCTATTGAACTATTTTTTGTAGATGCAACTTGAAGTTTTTTCCCCTCACAAATTAATCCCTATTTCTATCATGGATGTGTGCTCGTTGTTGAGATCCCTCCATGGAAGAGGTAATTTTCATGTTCATATTATCAACATGGGCATCATACATGAAATTATGGTTGGAATAGCCATTATTAATCTTTATGACACTTTTGATGTCAAAGAAAAAGCTCTTAGTGCCTTCAAAACAATTATCTACATTGATATGATTGAATTCATAGCAATGACTGCTTTTTTTTTCACATAGGGAACAAGGAAATAGTGCATTATATCCTTTTTATTCAACCCTCCCATAGGGTATGCAACCTGATAAAGTAACATACATTTTTGCACTTCATCCATGAACTAGCATATCAACTCTTGATGAAGGGAAGGAGATACATTCTGTAGTTCTGTAGATCGAGCTAGAGAGGAATCCAATAATATAGACAATATTCGTCAACATGTAAAGTAAATGTTTTAACTTATTTGATGCAGTTTGGATCTTTTGAAACATACCCAATGAGGATGCTATCCTTTTCAGAGTTATGATTGGAACCTACGTAGAGAATGCTTGGAACCTAAACATGAAAAAGCTCATTTTTTA
>CM035433.1:127696125-127721125 GCA_020310875.1 Ceratopteris richardii
TGCCCTGGCGGTGAATGCTACAGGATGGACCTTAATTTGTGGCAGCTCTGGAGAGCTTAGATAATATGGAGAAAATGTTTAATACCGTCCCCAAAAATTTTATGT
Source organism: Ceratopteris richardii (assembly GCA_020310875.1). Taxonomy (NCBI): domain Eukaryota; kingdom Viridiplantae; phylum Streptophyta; class Polypodiopsida; order Polypodiales; family Pteridaceae; genus Ceratopteris; species Ceratopteris richardii. Next base: position 127,696,231 of record CM035433.1, read on the forward strand.
TCTGTTGTTTGATAAGCGTTCAAAATTGAAGGCCATGGTAGACTCTCAAAATACAATGTCCGAAGAAGTTGTCAAGTTGTAAGTTGTTGTGGGACTTACTCAATTTGTCAGTTATCACTACTTTACAATACGTTTTATATATATAAAGTAAAAGAGACAACTTTTCAAGTTGTCGGAACCTTCACAAACGCGTGGGCTCTCAAAATACAACACTGGGAGACTATATAAAAGCTTTATTTTCTACGTCCCAATTCATCCAAACGCGTGAATCCACGCGTTTATGACCGTTTCAATGAACCCACTAAGCAGATGGTTTGTAGAAGCCATTGAGTCCAGCATTTTGCATTCCTATTTTGATATCCATGATCCATCTCCCATCAACTTTCCATTGTTGATCCAGCTGGATTCACTCCCGCCGTGCGCTGGGCGAATTCGGAATTATTGCGCGAGGGCTTACAAGACCATTACGAAGTACATGTTTTCATTTATTCAGGATTACCTCAGTGACGGCTCACAAGACAGAAGAATACTCGACTTAGATATCATCCAGAACTCATTCAATACAAACCTACGGAACTACAGGATGTACGTATGTATATGTTTATGTATACATATATGTATATGTATACATATATGTATACACATATGTATATGTATAGTTGTTCGAAATAATGTCAAGATAAGTACAAAACTCTGAAACCGATAAACAAATAATGAGCGTTCTTTGGCCATCGCGGTCTAAGTCAAACACCTCCTAGACCAGAGCACGTCGGTTCGATATCTGGCGGAGGCAGCGGTAGTAGCGCCATGTGTAGATATGGTTATATTTGCTAGGTGCATGTAAAACTGATGATGATCTAGAGCATTGGGTACATGGCTTTAGATCCAACAAATCTCGCACCTTGTATTCCATTGATAAATATTTATTCTCAATTCAATTTGGAGAATTTAGATGAATAACGCGATTGATGACAATATGATACATCCATTACATAGACAAATCCGACATATGTATCTATAAGTGATCTGCGATGTTTGTTTGTGTGTAAGCGATCTCCTATGCTTGTTCGTGTGCAATGTGGGTGGCAATGTATTTGTGATTTTTTTTTACATGTGCGTATGATTGGCTACTAATGTCAAGCGGTCCTGGAAGTGAACTTGATGTCAAGCGGTCCTGGAAGTGAACTTGATGGCGGAGCTGCGTTTTTTGGGTCCGCATACGAGTCTGGATTCCTGGCGTCCAAGTCAGATTTGTCTACATTCGCTAAAAGATCCTACTATGAGGATTATGATGTTGCACTTGTACCATTGATGATCTTGTTCTTTGATGCTTTAGGCTAAGACACTGGTTCTACTAGTGAACCTCTTGCCTAAAGAATCCAAAAGGCATAGATGTTTGCTTGTAGTTGAGCTTTTGGATCCCAGCCTTGGAACAATAGTTATTGAGCAAGTTCATGAACCTTTGAGCATTCTAACAATTAATGAAAAGGTGAGCAAGACGTCCTCTATTCCACAATGGTAACAAGAATCATCCTTTTAGCCGCTTCATTGTCTGTGCATATGCCTAGATGGTGAATGCTACAGGATGGACCTTATTCTGTGGCAGCACTGGAGAGCTTAGATGATATGGAGCAAATGTTTAATGCTGTCCCCAAAAATTTTATGTTCTGTTGTTTGATGGAGTCGAGAAGACTTTGTTTTATTTGTTTTAGTTCTATTACTCATGCTCCTTTTAAGCAGGAAAATCCTAACTATATAGTGACTAGAAACGAGCCTAGCAAGTGGAGAGAAAACCTTCTTGCCATGTACTCTGATCTCAGACTTTGTATATACCACTCTCTAATATTCTAAGGGTATCTGTTGTGCTAAGTGTTTGCCTTATGCACTTTTGGAAAAACTTGTCTTAATATTCATCCCTTCTTTGTTGCTTCAAAAAAAAAAAAAAGAGCATAGATGTATAAGAAAATGAAGAGATGGTAGGTTTGATGACTCATATGTCCAGATTTAAACACATTATGGTGTAGATTTGAAGTACTCAAACAAATAAATTGAAAATCTAGTCAGTAAGTTGTAGCTTTCCAACCTCAACTAGGATTGACTATGCTGAGGCTCTTCTGTAATCTCGTAGGAGCAACTATATATGTGATATATTATAATATGGATCTTATGTTTGGGAATAGTAGAAGTGTGGATCTTGAGTTCAAAAGGGAATAGTTTTTCTTCATGTATATGTTTTCCACTATGTGAATTTGCGTTGTCCCTTCAAAAATTGCATTAAAAATGTGAAAAACAGATAACCGTTGTGTGAAAAGCCTTCAAAATTGAAGGCCATGGTAGACCCTCAAAATACAACGACTGGTATCCGACCAAGTTGTATCCGACGAAGTTGTCCAGTTGTAAGTTGACTGGGAGTGGTATCCCACGAAGTTGTCAAGTTGTAAGTTGTTGTGGGACTTACTCAATTTGTCAGTTATCACTACTGTTTTATACGTAAACTATAAGAGTCAACTTCTCGACCAATTCATGCAATTGCGGCGTGGTTATCGGAACTTTCCCAAAGACATGGAGGACTATACGTCCCAAATTCCAATTCATGCAATAGCGGCTTGACTGTGGGAACTTTCGCAAACGCGTGGACTCGACGCCTTTATGACCGTTTCAATGAACCCACGCGTTTATGACCGTTTCAATGAACTCGAGCATTTTCCATTCCAATTTTAATATCCATGATCCATCGCCCATCTACATTCCATTGTTGATCGAGCTGGATTCACTCCCGTCGAGTTCGATACCACGTGCGCTGGGCGAATTCGGAATTACTGCATGAGGGCTTACAAGACCATTACGAAGTACATGTTTTTATTTATTGAGGATTACTCAGCAACGGCTCACAAGCGCCAAAGAGAGAGTAAGGACCTTGCCAAACGAAGAAGAATACTAGACGTAAACATCATCCAGAAGGTCTCAACATCGGATGAGTGTATCTGAGAAATCAACCAAGGTTGATCATGGATATGGTACCTGATCTTATCTGCTGGAAGGATTATATGGCAAGGGCAACCAAAAAGAGTATTGTAGAAAAATGTAAAGCTGCATGACAAACTTATTACAAACCTACGGAACTACTTGATGTATGTATGTACATGTATATGTGTACATATATGTATATATGTATATCTATATGTATATGTACATGTATATGTATACATATATGTATGTATGTACATGTATATATATGTATATGCATATATGTATATGTATACATATATGTATATATGTATATCTATATGTATATGTACATGTATATGTATACACATATGTATATGTATATATGCATATGTTGTTGTAAATAATCTCAAGATAAGTACAAAACTCTAAAACCTAGAAGCATATGATGAGTATTCTTTGTAATACTATACAAGAAAGCACATGGGCATCGTGGTCTAGGTCAAACACCTCATAAACCAGCGCATCTCGGTTCGATATCTGGCAGAGGGAGCGATAGAAGCGCATTAGAATTTTGATGAGCTTCTTTTTCGGTGCACTTTTGAAAAGTGCTAAATTTGGCAAAGATTTGTTACGCTAAACATAGTGAATGTTTTGTGGCAATCAAGTAATATGGAATATGCTTTTCAATAAGCTCTAAAAACTATACAATCATGGCCCTCATGCATTATTCAATTATCACTCAAGGAGTTCAAGTCTCTACATGTGGTGATCAAGGAGGTCCTCTACTTAGAGGAAGAATTCTTACATGCTTGGAGAAGGTCTGCTCTACATCTGGAGTTAGTCGTTTCAGCTAACCATCAGCATCAATTCCTTAGTTACTTTGAGTAACAAGTCTATTTTTGTACTACTTGTTCATTCACCAGTTTTTGATTTAGGTTAATCAGAATTAGGGTTTACTGCAAGGAAGCTCTAAAATATTCATACTCTCCATATTCTCGCTCTCTCTCTCTCACACACACACACACACACTCTTCATACCTCTTAGGCACTTTGCACACAATCTCTTGTATCTAGTTCCTATATTTATCTAGATTCAGATATTGTCAATTTGTGTGGTATTCGCACATTGTAATTTGACATTTGAATATGAGATACTGTAGGTGAGTGTCCTAGCTTATCGTACACTTCCAAAATCTTCTCTATCTCTCTCTATCTCTCACTCATATTCTCTTTGAGTCTTAAGGAGTGTATGTTAAGGTTCATGTGTTGGAAGATCCTGCATGTTGAGAGTGATGGATGGATACACTCAGGAAATCAGTTGGTGCTGCAAATCCTGCTTCACACCTGCCCTCTTTTCTCTTTAGATATGCTTAGTACACAAGCTTAGCTTCCTAATGACATAAAGAAACCATATATGTACTTTGGAAGTGATTTGGGTAATGACCAAATCAAAACAGATAACTTGGTATTTCACAAATCAAGCAAAACCTTCTATTCCTGTAGTGATACCTGCTCAGACTTTTACTCAGTGTGTCCAGCACACTTAAAATTGACACAATTCCTTTTGGGAGTATCAATGTACCTTAGTAAGCTACCAATCACAAGTGGAATCACTTCAATTGACAAACTATGCACTGAGAAATAAGTTTAGCAAAATTATAATCACCCCCGACTTTTCAGGAACTCTGCAGACAAATACCAGTGTGCACCTCGATTTGATTTTCTCCCAAATGGCTGAATGGAATCCTTTGAAATTTTGTATGCTTGTAGTAGACCATGAGCTGGTTCCAATGAACTATAGAACTCTTGATTTGGTTCAGTAGATCCAGAGCAATGCCTCTTTGAAGTTGACAGACTTGGAGTAGGTGACTCAGACAAAACAGAGATGATGAATGTATACTTCTATTGATATATGTGTTTGTACAATCTCATTAGCTTGCCAAGCAGAGCTAGATGAGGTATTGTGGTGTTGGCTATGGAGTAACCTTCACACACAATGAATTACAAAGAGATTTAGCCTCGGGGAGTGAGCTAGAGTGAGTGTGTACCCCGCGACTTTTTCATTACATGCTTTATAGGAATTTGATCTTCTTTTGAATTTGAATTCAAACTTAGGCTCCCTTGAATCTCTCCTCTAAAAGTAGGGAGATATTCTCTCAATCTCAACATCCAAATTTCCACGACTTATGAAGTAGGTGGATGACTTTAAGTGGTTACAACCAAATGACAAGTCACTTAGACTTTTACAAGGGGTAAAGAAGTAATAACATATAAGCATATGTTCACATGAGCCTTGCTTTGAGTGAAGCCTTGATAATCCTCTATCCATGCTAATCTTCCATAAGTCCAAGGGTCCAAGCCAATGTGTGTAGGCTTGTTTGCACCAACAGCTCCCCCTCAAGCCAAACACTTTGGCTTAAGTCTTCTCTTTCATTCTTCAATCACTTCCTGCAATCCAATCATAGATTTGAATCTGCCTAACTTGTTTCCATCCAATGCCTTGGTAAGTAAATCTGCACATTGCATATTAGTAGAAACATATGTCAATTGAATCTCTTTACTTAGCAATTTCTCTCTCACATAGTGGTAATGAACCTCTATGTGCTTTGTTCTGGCATGATAAATTGGGTTTGCTGCAAGATGAAGAGAACTAGTGTTATCTCCAAATATGATAGGTGGTCTTGTGAATAGACCTAACTCTGTATACAGAAGCTTCAACCAGATAGCTTCTTGAGTAGCATTTGCAAGTCCTCTATACTCTGCTTCAGTGGATGACAATGCCACTGTAGGTTGCTTTTTTGCTGACCAAGAGATAGGCTTATCTCCTGCAAAACAAATATATCCTGAGGTGCTTCTCCTATCATCCTTGCATCCTGCCCAATCTGCATCTGAGTAAACCTTAATATCAATATCTGATGTATAAGGGAAATACAAACCATGACTTTGAGTTCCCTTGAGGTACTTCAGGATCTTCTTAGCTGCCTCTAGGTGGGGTACTCTAGGTTTGTGCATGAATTGACTAAGCACACTTACTCCATATGCTATGTCAATTCTTGTCAAGGTAGCATAGTTCAAGCTACCCACCATACTTTGGTATCCTGTAATGTCTTTGATTTCTTCTCCTTCATGAGCACTTAGCTTTTGGTTAACCTCCATTGGAGTAGTAGATACCTTAGCATCCTGCAAACCAAACTTCTTGACCATATCTTGTACATACTTCTTTTGAGTAATGTAGATACCTGAATGTGTGTAGATCACTTCAAGACCTAGAAAGAATTTTAGTAATCCAAGATCACTAATCTTGAATTCTTTCATCATCTGTCCTTTGATGTGTCTGATCCCATTGACATCATTCCCTGTAATGATAATGTCATCAACATAGACACATAAGTAGATTACCTCTGTACTACTTCTCTTTATGAATAGAGAAGTGTCTGCTTTGCTCATCACAAATCCTTGGTCTTGGAGGTAGGTGGTCAATCTGTAGTTCCATGCTCTAGGTGCCTGCTTTAAACCATACAGAGCCTTCTTCAATTTACAAACATAATGTACCTTTCTTGGATCTTCATAGCCAGGTGGTTGTGACATGTAGACTTCTTCAGATATCCATCCATTTAGGAATGCATTCTTCACATCCAATTGGTACATATTCCAATTCTTGGATGCAGCTACACTTACCAAAACTCTGATAGTGGGCATCTTGGCCACAGGAGAAAATGTCTCCTCATAATCAATGCCTTGGGTTTGTGCAAAACCCTTGGCTACCAACCTAGCTTTGTACCTGTTAATTGTCCCATCTGAATTCTTCTTCAATTTGTAGATCCATCTGGATCCAATTACCTTCATAGTCTCCTTCTTGGGTACCAAGTCCCAAGTATCACTCTCTTTGAGGGCTTCTATCTCCTCATCCATGGCTTCTCTCCATTCTGGCTTTGTAATTGCTTCTTCATAGGTACCTGGTTCTTCATTCAACAAGTCTTTTGCAAGATATACAGAATGTTTAGTTACAAGTGATGTGTCATACCCAAATCTGATAGGTTTCTTCTTCTCTCTCTGAGATCTTCTCATAGCTTGAGTAGAAGTTTCTGCCTTGTCCTCCAATTGCTTCATCTTCATCTTTCCTTTGGATTTCCAAGCCTTGAACTCTTCAAGGTTGATGGTATCATCATTTGAGCTTGAATCTTCTTGCTGAGTTGGCTCTTCCTTGGTAAGCTTTGGAAAATCTTCCTCCATGTCATAGGGTAGACTCACTTTCCTGCATTCATTCTCATACCATGAGTCATTCTCATCAAATATGACATCTCTGCTTACCTTGAAGCCTTTGTTTGTGGGGTTGTAAAATCTGTATCCCTTTTGGTTCAAATCATAACCAATGAAGATACATTTCTCTGCCTTTGGGTCTAGCTTTCCTCTTACCTGTGAGGGAATATGCACATATGCTACACATCCAAAGATTTTGCAATGATCTAGAGAGGGTCTCTTACCATGCCATGCTTCATATGGTGTCATGCCATCAAGTGATTTGGATGGCAACCTATTGATGAGGTAAGTGGCAGTGGACACACTCTCTGCCCATAGGTAATTTGGCAACCTTTTTTCATTGAGCATAGACCTAGCTGTTTCCACTATAAGTCTATTCCTTCTTTCTGCTACCCCATTTTGTTCAGGTGAATATCTGGTAGTGATCTCTCTCTTGATGCCTCTTTCCTGCAAGAAATCTTCAAACTCATTTGAGAAGTACTCTCCTCCACCATCTGATCTTAGCCTCTTCAAGCTTCTACCTGTTTGATTCTCAACAAGTGCAAGATATCTCTTGAAACAATTAAACACTTCATCTTTATGCTTCATGAAATATAAAATGGTCCATCTGCTATAGTCATCAATGAAGGACACATAATACCTTGAACCAGAAATGGAAGGGTCCTTGCTAGGTCCCCAAACATCTGTGTGTACCAAGTCTAGGTAGTCTTCATGCATGAAACCTTTCCTTGAGTAGGGTAATCTGTGAGACTTACCAAATTGACATGATCCACATTTGTATATCATGTGTTGCTTGGTTACATTAGGTATCCCAAGCACACATTGATCCCTGCACATTTGCTTGATAGTCCTTTCACCTATGTGCCCTAATCTTTTATGCCATATTTCTAACTCTGAAAGTGTCTGATCCTTGTAATTATACAAAGCAATGTTTTTTGTATCTTCTAGCTCAAATGTAAATAATCTACCTGATTTCTCCCCTTTTGCTATCCTTCTGAATCCTTGTTTTGGGTCCTCCACATATGCTCCATGTTGTGTGAATCTGACCTGCAAACCTTTCTCCACAATCTGACCAACACTCATCAAATTCTTAGTTATTGTTGGTACATAGAGTACCCTGCTTAATAGGTTCTGATTACCATCACATGTCTTCACATTTCCAATTTTGACCACAGAGTGTTTAGTGTCATCACCTGTTTGTACCTGATGTTTGCCCTTGGGCTCTTCCAAATCAGAAAGCAATGCCACATTGCCAGCTACATGGTTAGAACATCCTGAGTCAATGTAAAATAAATGATCATCATTTGTACCTATCTTGGAGGTCATGTTCATGATCAATAAGGAGTCATCTTGCTCCTCTGTGTAGTTGTTGTAGTCTCTTCTATTTCTGAATCCACCTTGGTAGCTTCCATTGTGGTTGTTGTTGTAATTGTTGTTGTGTTGGTTGTTGTACCCATTGTAGCTTTGATGTTGATTGAATCTGCCTCTTCCTTGAGAGTATCCACCTCTTGAGTAGCCTCTTCCTCTCTGGTTTTTATAGTTCTTGTAGCATTCATCTGTGGTATGATTGGACAACCCACAGATGTTGCAAGGTGATGAGTTGTAGGGTCTCCCCCTACCTGACTTACCTCCTCTGCCTCTTCCTCTAGATGACCTACCTCTCCCTGCATAATTGGCTTGAGAGGTAGAGCCTTCTTCATCCTGTTTCTTCTTGCCTTTATCTTTAAATTTCTTATCAGTAAAGAGAGCAGAGGGGTTATTACCTTTTGATTGATCTCCAGCCTTGGTGAACTTTGCTTCATGTGTAAATAGTTGGCCCATGAGTGTTGTAAGATCAGGGGTATGCATGTCCATGTAGAGGTCCATTGCAGTGGTGAAACTTTCCCACTTATCATCTGCCTTGAGCCCATTTGTCACTTGCCTGACTATTTGCTCCTCTTCAATTTCCTCTCCAATGCTTGCTAGTTGGTCTGCCACATCTTTGATCTTTGTCACATAATCTGAGACTGATTGCTTGGGCTGCTTCCTAAGAGTTGTGAACTCTATCCATAATTGATTCTTCCTAGCCCTTGTGTTGGAAGAAAAATAATTTGACAAGGTTTCCCAAGTCTCTTGGGAAGTCTTACAGTTCCTTACATGAGGTAAAAGAAAGTCAGATATAGAGTTTAAGAGATAAGACCTTGCCAAAGCATCCTTTGCACACCATTGGTTAAGTCTTTCATGCTCATCCTTTGTAGGTAGTCCTCTAGTCTTGAATGAGGGCAACTCCTCATCTCCTGATATGTATCCAAATAGACTTCTCCCTTGTAGATAGGTCTTCATTCTCAATGACCAAGCTTGATAGTTGTTTCTGTCCAATTTGTCAATGAATGAAGGGAAACCATCACCCATGATTATCTTCTTTTGCTCTGATACCACTGTTGAGAGTGATGGATGGATACACTCAGGAAATCAGTTGGTGCTGCAAATCCTGCTTCACACCTGCCCTCTTTTCTCTTTAGATATGCTTAGTACACAAGCTTAGCTTCCTAATGACATAAAGAAACCATATATGTACTTTGGAAGTGATTTGGGTAATGACCAAATCAAAACAGATAACTTGGTATTTCACAAATCAAGCAAAACCTTCTATTCCTGTAGTGATACCTGCTCAGACTTTTACTCAGTGTGTCCAGCACACTTAAAATTGACACAATTCCTTTTGGGAGTATCAATGTACCTTAGTAAGCTACCAATCACAAGTGGAATCACTTCAATTGACAAACTATGCACTGAGAAATAAGTTTAGCAAAATTATAATCACCCCCGACTTTTCAGGAACTCTGCAGACAAATACCAGTGTGCACCTCGATTTGATTTTCTCCCAAATGGCTGAATGGAATCCTTTGAAATTTTGTATGCTTGTAGTAGACCATGAGCTGGTTCCAATGAACTATAGAACTCTTGATTTGGTTCAGTAGATCCAGAGCAATGCCTCTTTGAAGTTGACAGACTTGGAGTAGGTGACTCAGACAAAACAGAGATGATGAATGTATACTTCTATTGATATATGTGTTTGTACAATCTCATTAGCTTGCCAAGCAGAGCTAGATGAGGTATTGTGGTGTTGGCTATGGAGTAACCTTCACACACAATGAATTACAAAGAGATTTAGCCTCGGGGAGTGAGCTAGAGTGAGTGTGTACCCCGCGACTTTTTCATTACATGCTTTATAGGAATTTGATCTTCTTTTGAATTTGAATTCAAACTTAGGCTCCCTTGAATCTCTCCTCTAAAAGTAGGGAGATATTCTCTCAATCTCAACATCCAAATTTCCACGACTTATGAAGTAGGTGGATGACTTTAAGTGGTTACAACCAAATGACAAGTCACTTAGACTTTTACAAGGGGTAAAGAAGTAATAACATATAAGCATATGTTCACATGAGCCTTGCTTTGAGTGAAGCCTTGATAATCCTCTATCCATGCTAATCTTCCATAAGTCCAAGGGTCCAAGCCAATGTGTGTAGGCTTGTTTGCACCAACACTGCATACATGTGATTTATTGTTATTGAGGCCCACCCCATTTCCAACATATGTATATGTATATGTATATTCATATGTAAATGTATATACATATGTATATGTATACATATATCTATAGGTATATGTATATGCATATGTATAGATATATGTATATGTATATGTATATGTGTATGTATACATATGTGTATATGTCTATGTATGTGTATTTGTATACGTATATGTATGTGTATATGTATATGTGTATGTGTATGTATATGTGTATGTGTATGTCTTTATATGCGTGTATATGTGTATGTATATTTATGTGTGTATGTATGTATGTAGGTATGTATGTATGTATGCATTTATGTATGTATGTATGTATGTATCCATGTATGTATTTATGTGAACTTGCATGACAAACATAATAAAATCCTAGGGAACTACAAGTTCACCTACATCCCTTCCTTCACTCACAATATGATGCCTCGTTTTTTGTTATATTTTCCACGATTTTGTACCTTTGTTGATGGTTTTAAATTCGTTTTTTCTTGTTTACACATTTCACTTATATTTATTTATTTTTAGTTACTTCTCCTTCCATAATAATGGTTTCACTTTAGAAAGTTTCACGAACATATGCACACTTTTTGACTTATGTGCATAAGTTAGATACTTTATGGGCTCTAAAGTTCTAATCAAAATAGACCAACAGGCTATTAAGGACTTATTAAATGAACCTGATTTCCAAATTACAGATTAAATGTGATTCACTCATACAAAATTTTCAACCTATAATTCAATATCAACCTAAAAAATCTAATGGTGTACCTGATGCCCTTAGTCATTTCCCATCCCCACAAACAACTATTGTTTCAATCTCATTAATTGTATTCTTAACAAAGATGGAATGCTTTCACTAATTTTACACCATCTAATGAGGATTAGTACACTTTTCATAATGGATTCTTGTATTTCCAACACAAGTTATGCATCACAGAAGGTTTTAAAGAAGGTTTTATGAAAGAGATGCATGAACCACTATATTTGGATCATAGGGGCATATAAAGTACTATTTCTACATGTAAAGAATTCCTCTTTTGGCCAAATGAGGAAAATGATATTGCACAATATATTTCCTCTTGCATTGTGTCTTATGTGAAACGATATCATGGTAAAGCATTTAGATTATTGATGCCACTTCTCATACCTAATGGACCATGGAATTAAATTTCTATGGATTTCAATAGTGGACTTCCTACAACTTCATCTCATAATGATATGATTTGGAAAATTGTTGATAGATTTAGTAACCAATCAATTTTGATTCCTTATAAAAAAAACTTCATCTGCACCTCAAGATGCAAAGTTTATATTAAATGTAATTTTACGCATCATGGCTTTCCAAAAGTTATTCAATCAGATCGAGATGTTCATTTTTGTAATCACTTTTGGGTTGCATTATTTCAAAACTTAGGTTCCAAAATGGACTTTTGATTCGCATTTCATCTTGAAAGTAATGGGAAAGTGAAGCTACAAATAGTACTATTTTAGATTTACTACATTGTTATTCTTTAGATAATCCAAGAAATTGAGATGATAAAATTCCTTTACTACAAATTGCATATAATAACACAACACATACCACTGCTCCATGTGCATCATATGAAATTGTTTATGGTAAAAAGCTTCCCACTCCCATGCCTATCACTCAAACTAATATCCCTATGGCTAATTCTTTTGCACAAGATCATATTTCTACACTTCATGAGGTGCATGAGCACATTAAAAAGATTCAAGAACGTTGCATGCATAATGCTAATAAGAAACAATTAGCGAAAAATTTTAATAAAAATGACTGTATGGTTACGAATAATTAAAAGTCATTTGAAAAATATTTCACAACATAAAAGACTTTGTATGGTTACGAATAATTAAAAGTTGTTTGAAAAATATTTCACAACATCCTAAGGTTAAACTTGCACCACGTTATTATATGCAAATAAATGCTTTTTAGATTAGACATACCTTCTCATTGGTATATACATATTTCTTTTCACAGTTTCTGGTTCATCACATTCTGGATCAAGCCTTGGCACTTCTTCAACTTCAACTTGTACTTCATTGTTGTCTTCTTCATCAAATATCTGAACCTTTGATTCTCCTTTCTTCTGATTCAAAACTTCTTCGTCACCTGCATGATTATTGATTGTACCTGCATACCAAGTACCTTGCTCATCAAATGTAACATCCTTTGATACAAGGAATTGCTTTGTGGATGGACTCTAGAACCTATATCCCATCTTCTTATCATCATATCCAATGAACACATACTTTTCAGCTTTAGCTTCCAATTTATGCCTCAACTGATGTGGCACATATGCATAAGCCAAACATCCAAATACTTTGCAATGATCTAAGATAGGTCTCCTACCCCACCAAGCATCATATGGTGTCATACCCTACAAAGCTTTACATGGTAATCTATTAACCAAATATGTAGCTGTATTTACAGCCTCAGCCCACAAATAATTTGGACAATTTTTCTCCTTCATCATTGATCTTGCAAACTCAACAAGAGTTCTATTTCTCCTTTGTGCTACACCATTTTTTTTAGGAGAGTACCTGAAAGTAACATCCCTTTTTATACCTGCATTCCATAAGTAATCACTAAACTCATTAAAGAAATACTCTCCCCCTCCATCTGACCTTAGTCTCTTTAACTTTTGACCTATGATTCTTTTTGCATACACATGATAATGTTTGAATGTATTGAATACCTTTGATTTATCTTTGATCGCATATATAGTGATCCACCTGGTAGCATCATCAACATAAATCACATAATATCTTGAACCATTAACACTGAAATCTTTTGATGGTCCCCACACATTTGTGTGTACTAACTCAAGCTTTTTTGAATACATGAATCCATGCTTAGAATATGATTGCTTATGAGCCTTACCTAATTGACATACCTCACATCTATATGTCATATGTTGACCTGCAACATTAGGCAATCCAAGCACTGAACCATTGTTAACCATATCCTTAATACCTCTTTCATTAAAATGTCCAAGTCTTTTATGCCAAAGATCCAACTAAAAGATCTTATGTCCTCCATAAATAAACAAGGCATGACCAACATTACCTTGAATCTTCAATGTGAACATTCTTCCTTCTTTGTTCCCTAAAACAATTTGTTTATACCCATTGCTAGGGTCTTCCACAAAAACTCTGTCATTAGTGAACCTTACTTCATAATCTTTTTCAACAATTTGCCCTACACTTATCAGATTCTTTGGAATTGTAGGAACATACAAGACCTTACTCAGAAGAGTACTTCCATCCTTTGCCTTCACTAATCCAATTAACTTCACATTGTGCTTTGTATTATCACATGTTTTAACTACATGATTAGTTACCTTATTCTCCAAATCAATCATCAAAGCTATATTACCACTCAGGTGATTGCTACACCCTGAGTCAATGTAGAAGACTCTTTGTTCTTCACTTTTCCTTTCACAAGTTGCATTCATAATCAAGGTTGAATCCTCCTTCTGATCTGAAGCATAATTGTAGTAGGTATTATTGTAGGATCGACTTTGGAATCCTCTTCCTGCATTTCTTCCAAAGTAACCTCTACTACCTCTACCTCTAAAACTACCTCTTTGGTTTCTACCACCTCTTCCTCTTGAATTAAAATTCTGATTATATCCTCCATTATTCTGATTATTATGCCAACAATCATGAGCTAAATGATTTGTCTTACCACAAATCCAGCAAACTTTGGCTCCATCTTTATTGCTTTTGCCTCTTCCACTACCTTTGCCACTTCCTCTTCCTCTTAGGAAGTTGGCTTGGCTAGTTGTACCTTCTTCTTCATTTACTTGTTGCTTGCCTTTGCTATTCTTCTTCTTATCCTCTGAATACATTGCTTGAGTTGCACTCTTATCACCATCGCCTTTGACATCCTTCTCAGAAATTAGCAATGTTTCCTAGCAACTAATTTAAATCAAGAGTGAAATGATCTAGTGACAATTCAGTAGACAAAATGAATTTTTCTCATCTCTTCTCAAACCTATGAGGATTTTCCTTACCAATTTACCCTCCTCAATATCTTCATCAACTGCTCCTAATGCATCTGCAATGTCCTTCATCCTTGTTGCATAATCAGAAATGGATTGAGAGGCCTTCTTCTTGAATGTGGTAAACTCTGCCCACAAAGATGCCTTCCTTGACTTTGTAGTGTTTTGAAAATGATCCTGCAAAGCATTCCATATATCACTTGCACTTTCAAGACCTCTAATATGAGGTAGCAAGTAGTCATTGACTCCCATGTAGATAATGATACTTGCTTGAGCATGTCTCTTCATCCAAGTCTTCAAATGTGAGAGTTCATCCCTAGTTGGAACACTAGCATCTGTGAATTGTGGTTTTTCTTCTTCACCTTTGATGTAACCTATCAAGTCTTTTCTCATGAGATGAGCTTCCATCATCATTGACCAAGCTGGATAGTTTTCTCTATCCAATTTCTCTATCTGAAGAGAATCTCCCATCCTTTCTTCACCTGTGTATTAAATTCTTCAAGCTTTATGAGGAATAAGTGTACCTTTACTTCGAATGAACTTTTTTTTATCTTCTTGATAGCTTCAGTCCTCCTTCTCAAGCTTTCTCTTTAAGCTTTCACCTTTTAAACCTTCAGATGTTGATTTACATATGATTGCAGCAGTCGAGGTCCTCCTTTCTTCTATTTTGATGATTCTTGCTCTGATACCACTGATGGAGAGTGTTAATCTCCAAAATAACAAGTTATCCTTGATGTTAGAACACTTCTATATCAAGAATAACTCAAAACCTTGATCAATTTTGGAAGATCACTGTCAAACTATCAAAATTTACGCTAACTGTGAAGACAAGCACTACTCAAAAAAGTGGGCTGCATATAACACACTCATTGACTGATCAAATGTGTAATAATTTTTATAAAACTTTGCAAAAGTGTTGCCTAAAGATTGCGCACCTTCTCCAAGTTAAATCTTCTCAAAAGACTTAGTAGATCTTGAGAAATGATTCAAACAGTTCACCTATGTATGAAACTATTCTCTAGTATTTTGCATGAGTAAAAGATAGTTAAAATTAAGATTTAATCTGCTATTATTTGAAATTATTTATGCAAGAGACATTGTTGAAAGGAAACGACTTTTCACAAGTTTTTTATGATATTTCTTGAGATGGTGTGATCACCATGGGCTAGCTATGCCCTAGATACTTGTTGATTGATCATTGGTTTTTGGGGACCGTTCTCAGTAGGACAGACGAGACTCTATCTAAATTTTCAAGAATGTATATAGTGCCATGAGAGCATGGAACAGGAGAACTTTGCTAGTTGTTCTCCTGTTCATACAAGTCATATAAGTGGATTCATACAAGTTGTATAAATTCCAACTTATTATGATTTAATATTTGATTCAAGTCACATGAGTTGATATTTGATGCAAGCTGCATCCTTCACAACTCTAGTTGAGTTGATTTATTATATAGTTTATCATTTCTCAACTCAAGATGAGTTGATGTTAGAGATAGTTATGAGTGATAGAGTCATAGGGATGACTCTGTTCTTTTCATCGAGGGAAGGAAACACTTCAGGAACACTTTATGATTTCATTATTATTATTTATGGTTGTGAGTACTCACCGAGTTATTTTTATTGTTTTGGAAAGAAGTGGTTGACTTTAATCTCGTACATGCATCTATGTGGGGTATAAAGTTTGGTGGTATGGGACATCAAACTTTGTATTCTACCTAGGTGTAGGACAGATGGTATGGGAGAGAAGTCTCTGAGATTGTATTTTTTATATGATTAAGAGTTCATTTATATGGTCTTATCATATCATCTTATTATTAGACAACAGAGGGCCGATTGAGACAGTCACTTTGTATGTGATCGCAAATAAGGCAAGTCCGCAGGCTAGTAGCCTAGAAGCGGAAAGGCAAGGTTTGCACATAAGAACTATGAATAGGTCATTGCGTTGAGATGAAATTCATAGAGTACGTACTACTTTATTTGATATGCTTGAGGTTAGGCTATGGTTCATACATAGTGTGTATGAGGTGAGCTAGATGCTTAGCCTAGTGGGCTATGAGTGTGCACACATCTAGTTACCATTGTTCAATGTATTTAGTGGGCTCTTATTATGGTCCTCATTATATTTGGGAGTGCGAGATTATAACAATAGTTTACTTGAGACACCTCATTCCTAGTTAGGAATTATTTAATCATAGTGATGATCAGATGGTGGTTGGCGATAAAGCAAGTTTCATCCACTTAGAACATATTGTATTGAGAAGGCAGTGGTAGTTCCACTAGTTTCTATACTTTTTTAGCACGTCTTCACTTGGCATGATGGACTTAGTTCCATAGAGTGGATTGGGATTTACTTTATATGAGAGATATATTGGTCCATAGTTGGGATTATTATATATGATAGATTGAGATTGGATCCATAGTTTGGATGTGACTAATTGAGATCTTAGTCCATAGTTTGGATGTGAGAGATTGAGATCTTGGTCCGTATTTTGGATCATTGATAGATTGACATCTTGTTCTGTAGTCTAGATCATTGATAGATTATCCTCTTGGATTTACAATTTGGATCATGATGAGACTCTCTTCAGTTCCATTTCATTATAGTGAGTACATCAAGCACATTTACTTGAGCTTAGAGATTAAGCACTATTTGGAAAATATTTCCATTTATCTTTAGTATTTGTTTTTCCATAGAGATTGGGACATAACTACATTGTTTTGGATTAGCATAGTAGTTTTCATTACTCTAGTGGATTAAGTGATTTTGCATGATTATTCCATATGACAAGCTATCAATGGGTATTCCAGGGTGACAAGGGCAAGTTGCCAAGGTTTCTACAAGTGACAAGTTGTCATAAGTTAGTGGTCAAGGTCTAGGCATAGGGAGTATGAGGATGTTCTGAGTACTTATGCTGCACACATATGGACTCATTGGGCCTCAGAGGGATTCCTACAGTATGCACAAGACAAGGACTACTATTTATGGATGGAAATGCTAGATAAGAAGCAAAGAGATGAGTGGTCCTCCTTTTTATTATCTAGTATATTAGACAACTAGTACACTCTACTCTTATTATTTGGAATCACATATTTCGATTCCCAGGTTTATAGCTCCTTCTATATCATTGAGGACAATGATCTTTAGAAGGGGGAGAGACTGTAATATTTCAAAGATATACATGCTTGGAGGAACGAGATGTTGCTTGCTCCGGGGATAGCCAAGGCCAAAAGCCAAAGAGTTCATACAAGGTAACTACTCATGATGGCCAGATGAGTAGAGGGACCTTGGAGAAAACTCTAGATGGTGACTAGGCAAGGGCTATAAATAGGCTAGGAGGTGAGTCCCAGTTATGTCATTCTCCACTTCTCACAGATAGAGAGAGATAGAAAGGATTTTTGAAGTATACGGTAAGCAAGGATGCTAATCTACACTATCTTATATTCAAATGTCAAATTAGAATGTGTGAATATGATAAGACTAACAATATCTGAATCTAGGGAAAAAAAGGAACTAGATACAAGAGATTGTGTGAAAAGTTCCTAAGAGGTATGAAGAGTGTGTGTGTGTGTGTGTGAATATGGAGAATATAAACATTTTAGAGCTACTTTATAAGAAATCCTAATTTTGATTAACCTAAATAAAAAACTAGTGAATGAATAAGTAGGACAGAAATAGACTTGTTACTCAAAGTAACTCAGCAATTGATGCTCATGGTAAGCTGAAGAAAAATCATCCAAATAATTCCAAATGTAGAGCACACCTCCTCCAAGTGTGTAAGAACACTTCATCTAAGTAGAGGACCTCCTTGATCACCACTTGTAGATCCTTGAACTCCTTGAGTGAGAATTGAATAATGCCTCAAAGCCATGATTATATAGTCTTTAGAGCTTCTTGAAAAGCATATTCCCTATAACTCGATTGCCAAAAATTGCTCACTATGTTTAGTGTAACAAATCTTTGCCAAATCTAGCACTATTCAAAAAAGCACCAAAAAAACAACTAATCAAAAGTCTCCATGCAAACATGCTACTACCGCTGCTTTGCGAGGTATCAAGCCAAGGTGCTCTCGCTTATGAGATGTTTGGCTTAGACCACGATGCCCATGTGTTTGAACAAAACTTCAAGTTGCATCTACAAAAAATAGTTCAATAGAGCATGTTGGCAATATTTGTTGGTCGAGACAATGCGACAATCATAGAATCTCATGGAACAATGTATCATAGGGAATTTTGTCAAAGCTTGATCTAGACTCGCATGATATCCTTATTCATGGAGTAGCAAGATAAGTATTCCATGAGAACACATTGGGAGCTTCTAGGAAATCAAACATAGATCAAGCATCATGTAAACTTCAATATCCATCATAGAGGCCAATCAAACAATTTCTAAGAAGAATATTTTACTTCAATCAAGAGGTATTTATAGGAGCATATAAAACCCTACCTACACTAAGTGAATTTTTCTTACTATGGAACTTTGTACATCTGATGGATGTTTAGGAAATCCGTTCGCACAAAGAATATCCTCTTTGGACCAATTCAGGCTATTTTTGGAGTCATACAACTACCAGGAATCAAGAGTCAATTACTTTTATGCAAATATGAGCACGAAATGTGAAGAACTATGCTTTTAGACTTTGAAAGAAATATCGACTACAAATTTTGGAAGCAACCAACTAGCAAGAATCGTGCCTAGAATATATACATATCAGGCAAGACTAGTGGCCACCCAGATTACTATTATGCCCTTGTGCGTATTCAGATGATGTACAAGCATTAAAGAGAGGGACATTAACTACAACCAAATTGCATTCTGCCAACAGATGGTCACCATCTATAACATCATTCTAGGGGTATCAATCCAAGATCATAGAATAATTCACTTATGCTAATGAATAGAATAGAGAATCGAGGGTATTATGATGTAGTATGCAGCCTGGCACTATGAGTTTATAAATAGGTCTTCTAAAGAGGCAAAGAACATGTATATACATACATAATAAAGGGAAGAGAAACGAGAGATACACAAAGAAAGGCACATATAGATAGACATAGATTATACATGGAAGACACATGCAAACACAAAGGTGATAGGCATAGAGCTACAATCACAGATGTACTCTAAAGGAGACATAATAGGGGTGCAAGGGAAGTATGTGTGAGGCTATAGGAAGAGTGGAGGAACAAGGAGGACTATACACATTAATGGGGAGACAGTGCAAGATACTATTAATAGGACATCTCCTTGCATGATTGGCACTAAGATACATACAAACAGATGCATGTAGATCTAGAAGCTATAGGCAAGGGAGATAGACGATCCAAAAATGGAGGTAGAAGAAGTTAGGGAGCAAAGTTAGAGGATAAGGGAACATTGCAAGAGATAGAAAAGGCAGGGAAGCTTAGAGAGATGGTGATGTGCAACATATTAGAAAACGACAATTTAGGGTGTAGAAGGACTAGAGAAGATGAGAAGGAAAACCCCGTTAAAAAGAGGTATTCAGTGCTCATTGATATGGCCAAAAGCTGGCTACAAAACATGTGCTAGAGGAGCAGTAGTAGGAGAGTCTTGAGTAGCAATGTTGGGCAAAATGTCAGGAACCACTAGGCTAAGATCTTTAGGGTGGGAGCTTTTGTGGTTGGAAACTCTTGAAGGCCTACATGTAGAGTACCAATCCATCACCATGGAATTGCAAGAGGTTGGGGATTCGTGAGGTGGTGACTCTTATAGTAGGGAAGGTTAGAGGCAACCAACAATCAACAAGAGAAGGAACCTTTAGTAGCCTTCCACTTTCACCTCATGGACTCAGACATAGAGAAGGGCTTCTTGCATCCTTCTAGCCCTATAGTGGTTTTTGTGGTCGTGGAAGGGACACCAAGGTCTGAAAGGTGTCAAAATTTGTGGCATCACATCCAGCTTTGATAAAAACACCCGTATTACTTTACTATGCTTAAGTGCATCATTTGTATTAATTTATGAGTTAGCTTGGGTTTAGCAAATGGTGCGTTTTTGTATATGCATGCTTCCGAGTAGAAGGTCCGCCTTGATTCAAAACCCTGCAATGACTTGGTGGATTTATTTGATTTTCATTCTCCTTCATGAACTTATATAAGATTTTTGTTTGGTATACACTCATTTTTTGTCTTTTCTATTTTAAGTACTTTTTATGGTTTTGTACGAGTTCAATTGAGTTGTCAGATATGTTTTAAAGTAAGTCACTTGTTTTTCCTGGTAACCAAAAATGATTTGAGTAGTCCGGAGTCACGGTCATCACACTACCACCTCATCTCCTCATACAAATTTGATCCTAGTAGACCCATCGACACTCTATAATTTTTGGCATGCCTAGTGAGAGGAGGGCTCAGTAGCATGGATGATTGAGGCTCGCTGTCTGTGACCTAAAATTTTTCGTGGCCTACATGGCTCTCTTTGAAATGAAGCACTGCAACAGGGTGAAGATTCAAGCCATGAAGTAGAGATGACCTTGAAAAAGATCAAGGTGACTTAGCAACACTTCTTTCTAGGATTAATATCATATGTTCTATCTTTTAAGGAGCATCAACAGAAAACCAGATGAATACATACAATAATTTTTGGCTTTGTAAAAGTAGAGGATTTGAGCGGCGAACACATCTCTTCATGGCTCTATTCCTAGCAACTCTAGAGGGAATAGCGGATAAATGGTTTGTCTAGTTCGAGGATAATCATCTCATAACTTGGTAAGAACTGAAGACTGATTTTTCCTATGCCTTCAGGCTGTAGATATCTAAGGAGAAAGTTCTAGAGAAGCTAGATAATTTGAGTCTGAGAAGGTAGGAGTCCTTTTCGAACTAATGACCCAAATAAAGTCAAAGCTTAAGCAAGACTAACATGGTCTCCCCTCCGGCCCAATAAGTATTAGCTTAAGCCAATAGGTATTAGCTTCTATGTTGACTGTTTGTTTTTGCTTAATCGTAGGCATAAACTTAGAGATCTATTAGCATTGAGAACCTTCATTGAAGAATTTTTTGCCATGTCAAGGAGAATTGAATAGGCCAAATTACACTTCAATGAGACTTCATCGTGCCTAGGGCAATGGGCTGATATGGATGGGCAATGACAATCTGTAGAAAAAGACCGGCTGTTCAAGCTATGAAGGGAAATAGAAGAACAAAGAGAACAAGGGACAAGAGCAAGTCTCTAAGGAACCATATTCCACCAATAGGAGCATCCACAAACTGAGTGTGTAACTAATATAGTCATCATATTTTGTAGAAAATGGGGCCACAAAGGGAGAGATGCTACTTCTTGAAGGGAGTGGTAGAACCCCAAGCATCTGTATATTAGGGAAAATTGACCACACAAGTGCCACCTATGGTACCAATGACTCGGCCAATGACAACACTTGTCCCTGGTAACATCCCAGTAGCTCCTAATTTTTATGGTACCCCTACTAATATTCGAATATAGAACAATGTGGATGATCAGGCCTCAATGTTAAGAACTAGGCCTCGATGGCCTATGGTTTCCTTCAAGTGTGGTGAGTATGGCCATGTTAACCAGATTTTGTGGATGCACATATGCAGAGATAGAAAACACATATGGAATAGAGAGAGACAAGAGACTTACCATAGGATTGGGTGCAATCTTCCCCCAGATATTCTATTCGACGCATATATTAGAGTATGTGGATTTATAGATATTTTCATTATCTCACCAAAAAACACATAGAATAGAGAGAAACAAGAGACAGACCACAAGATTCAGTACAATCTTCCCTCACATATTCTGATGGACAACTATATCAAAGTATGTGCATTTATAGGTATTTTCATTATCTCTTGAATAGAAGATATATGAGGGTGGTGCTTTGAAATGTGAAAAGAACTATGTATATTCTAATGAGAAGCTATGTCTAATCTAAATGCATTCTCATTTATTTATTTGCATATAAAAACGTGGTGCAAGTTTATCCTTAGGATTTTGTGAAATATTTTTCAAACATATTTTAATTATTCATAACCATACAATGACATTTTTATTAAATTTTTTCGCTAATCATTTCTTATTAACATTATGCATGCAATGTTCTTGACTCTTTTTAATGTGCTCATGCACCTCATGAAGTGTAGAAATATGATTTTGTTCAAGAGAATCAGCCATAGGGATATCAGTTTGAGTGATAGGCATGGGAGTGGGAAGCTTTTTACCATAAACAATTTCATGTGATGCACGTCAAGTAGTGATATGTGTTGTGTTATTATATGCAAAT
Source organism: Ceratopteris richardii (assembly GCA_020310875.1). NCBI lineage: Eukaryota > Viridiplantae > Streptophyta > Polypodiopsida > Polypodiales > Pteridaceae > Ceratopteris > Ceratopteris richardii. Next base: position 127,719,286 of record CM035433.1, read on the forward strand.
TGTAGTAAAAGAGTTTTCTCATCTTAGTTTATGGGATTATCTAAAGAATAACAATGTATTAAATCTAAAATAGTATTATTTGCAGCTTCATTTCTCCCATTAATTTCAAGATGAAATGCGAATCTTAAGTCTATTTTGGAACCTAAATTTTGATATAATGCAAACCAAAAGTGATTACAAAAACAAACATCTTGATCTGATTGATTAAATTTTGGAAAACCATGATACGTAAAAATACATTTAATATAAACTTTGCATCTTGAGGTGCAGATGAAGTTTTTTTATAAGAAATGAAATATGATTGTTTACTAAACCTATAAAGAATTGTCCAAATCATATCATTATGAGATGAAGTTGTAGGAAGACCACTAATGAAATCCATAGAAATTTAATTTCCATGGTCCATTAGGTATGAGAAGTGGCATTAATAATCTAAGTCCTTTACCATGATATTGTTTCACATAACACACAATGCAAGAGGAAATATATTGTGCAATATCATTTTTTATATTTGGCCAGACGAAGAATTCTCTACATGTAGAAATACTACTTTGTATGCCCCTATGATCCAAATATACTACTTCATGCATCTCTTTCATAAAAAATTCTTTAAAACCCTCTATGATGCATAACTTGTGTTGGAAATAAAAGAATCCAATATGAAAAAGTGTATTGATCCCCGTTAGATGGTGTAATAAGTATTGAAAGTATTCCATCTTTGTGAAAAATACAAATGAGATTGAAACAATAGTTGTTTGTGGGGATGGGAAGTGACTACGAGCATCAACTACAACATTAGATTTTCCAGGTTGATATTGAATTATACTTTGAAAATTTTGTCTGAATGAGGCCCATTTAATGTGTAATGTGGAAATCAAGGGTTGATTTAATAAGAGCTTAATAACCTGTTGGTCTGTTTTGATTAGAACATCAGAACCCATAGAGATCTAACTTATGCACATAAGTAAAGAACTATGCATATGATCCTGAAACTTTCTAATGTGAAACCATTATTATGGAAGCAGAAGTAAATAAATAAAAAAATATAAGTGACACCTGTAAAACAAAAACAAACAAATTTAAAACCATCAACAAAGGTAGGAAATCATGGAAAAGAAAACAAAAAAAAAGGCATCATATTGTGAGTAAAGGAATAGATGTAGTTGAACTTGTAGTTCCGTAGGCTTTTATTAAGTTTGTCATGCAAGTTCACATAAATACATACATGGATACATACATACATACATAAATGCATACATACATAGATACCTACATACATACATATATACACATACACATATACATATACATATACATATACATATACATATACATATACATAAACATATACATATATATATACATGTATACATATACATATATATACATATACATATATATACATATACATATATATACATATACATATATATACATATACATATATATACTTATACATATATATACATATACATATATATACATATACATACACATAATCATATACATACACATATACATATACAAATATGCATGTTCATATACATATACATATACATATACATATACATATACATATACAAATATAGATATGTACACATACATATGTATACATATACACATACATATTCATACACATATACATTTACATATACATATATGTATACATATACATATATGTATACATATACATATGTGTATACATTTACATACAAAGATACATATACATATACATATGTGGGAAATGGGATGGGCCTCAATAACAATAGATCACATGTTTGGAGGATCTTACAACACATGAACTTTAACATACACTCCTTAAGACTCAAAAAGAAGATGA
>CM035433.1:127726125-127801125 GCA_020310875.1 Ceratopteris richardii
AAACCTTCAATGGCTCACCATCTTCTCCTTATGAAGAAAGGATTTTACTTCCATATTTCCCTTCATCTTCTCCTTTACATTTGTGGGTGCATTTTTTTCTCACTTGAAATACATGTTTAGCCTTTGGTTTTATTTGAGACCATTATGCTTCGCTTTCCTCTCTTGTGAGTTCATAAGCATAAAAAAAGATAGAATAACTTCATCTTCGGTGCACAAATGATGAGGGTTGAACCCATAACCACCTGATTAAGAGTTATTAATTCTATCCATAGGATCCACGACACTCATATGCATAAAATCATTTTACTTTTTCATAATGTAGTGAAGCATGTAGCAAAACAAGGTACAACCCACATATAGCACAAAAAAGACCTTCTGGTTTGTAAGACAAAGGATTCAAACTCGAATGGTTCAGCCTCCACTAGGTTTCTTTAACCAAATGAAGAGACGCCATTTCTTGTCCATATTTCATTGGAAATCAATACCTTACTATTGACTCTTTTAGGCATTATCCATTTGTCTAGTGCTCTAAGGGAGGAGCAAAAAACACGTGCTATTAGACTATGGAATAGTGGATTGGATCCCATGACGTATGCATGCTAATGAATTCGTTTTAACCACGAAGATGTTTAGGCTTCCATGAATATTTTCTCAAGAGCTTATCATTAGCGCGTTTCCCGTATGTTGGCCATGTTCCAACAAGAGAATATCTTTCATGTGAAGGCCAAGCGTTCGATCTTGTCCTCAAACTCGAGACCTCATTGATGTATCCAACATCAACTTCTTGTATAGATTATAAAGTGGGGATCGAACCACAGATGGTGTTAAGTCTCTATCCACTTGATGGTTAAAAATTTTCAAATGAAGCCTCAAGGAGGATTACATGGGTTGTCTCTTGGACAATGAAAGGATTTAAGTTGATCTCGAGATAAGTATTTTTCAAGATAATGTTTGATCTCAATACTTGTTTTTTCTCTTTGCTTTCATGTAGAGTGCATTTTATTATCATTAAAGCATGGTAGCAATCTTCATTTTTTATAATATTGATGAAAATTAATGAAAACTATATGGAAGGGCATATAAATATAAAAAATAATTATCAAGCACATGCATGTATCTATGAATCATTGCATGGAAGTCAATGCAATTTTGTGCATTTCATCATATGAAAGAATGTTTTATCCACAATATAAACTTTCTTCTTACTTGAAAAAGATATTAGATGAACTCGTTCACATGCATGTTTATATATTTTTAAAAGATAGCAAGTAGTATATTTTTGCATGGATGCATGACATGCATGCAAAGAGAGCTCAAGAAATCCTTGCATTAAGTATGGTGTATGAAAAGAAAATCATGTAAACACATGCATGCACTCACATGCATTTGCATGCAAGCACATGCATATGCATATGCCATTGCATGATTTGTTATTAAGTATATGAATGAGTACTTTCATAATAGTAGCTTATTTTTAAATTCTCAAGATAGACATTAGAAAAGAAGGAAAACTAGTTAGTTGTAATGATATGCTAGTTATCTTGCAACTCAGGTAACTAGTCCATTCTTTCCCTAAGCAATACTTAGGTATACAATACTTGATGAAGAGTTACATTAAGTATGCTCCATGTTTTGCTTAGTAAAAGTAGGCATGCCAAAATTCAAGCATTCACTCTACTTGCAAACTTCTATGATGACTCTAAGTCTAGGAGATACTTAGAGAATCCTAAAAGCAAAGCTTAGAAAGAAATTTTACACTTGCTTGTGTAAACTTTATGCATCCAAGTAGGTTGATAACATAAGAAAAGAGTTCTTAAGATCATTGAGCACTTCTTAATGAATGATCGTACTTGATTCTATCCCAAGATATGATAGAAATCAAATAAAGTTAAATGGAACTTACACTAATTGAACCTTTAAAGTTCAAAAGGTAGTTGTTATGTTCCATACGTTGCATCTCTAGTTAGGATGCAAAGTCTAAAAAAAACATGGAAAATTTGAAAGAACTCTTCCTTTTAGAAGGATTAAAGAGCTATTTTTTGGTTTCATTCAAGCTACTTGTGGCTTAAGAGGAAACCCTAGTTAAGTGATCATTAGGAATCGGGATACTCCCTAAAGGTAAGGTATTTAATGAAATAGTCTAGTTTTCTTTTCATTAATCCCATGTTGTTCCTATCATATTCAAGATGCGTTATTTTGGGAATATAAGAGTAAACATCATCAAGGTATAGATGTTTATTCAAGAACTTTATCTAGAAAATATCTTTTGATATGCTAAACTCTAGGAAACATGAGATGCCCAACCCTAAGAGTGATTATAGTTATAGCATGCCCAACTTTTACCTCATACAATGAGCAAAGCTTTAGCTTTCTTGACACTCCACTATGCATGCACTAATTCAGGTTGAAAAAGTGTATCTTTTGGACAATCTATTTGTAAAGCTCAATCATTAGGGTCTTCCAGGATATTGGTATGCTATCACTTCTAGGAAAGAATCCTGATGATTCTTAAGTGAAAAAGAAGATGATGAAGTGTTCATATTACAATTATTATACATTGGTTCAATCATCAAAAGATGCTTGTACTTTAAACTATGCAATCAAAGTGGATTGTCGAATTATATTTAAAGTACACTAGTAACACCCATCAATTAAACAATGATGATAATTTGTCAAAATCAAGAAAAGGAATATTTATCACATGCAAATGAAATTTCAAGATAAAATTTCATCAAGAAATGGAAGAATATATCCTAAGGTGATTCTTTAGTGTGATACTTGAGACATGAACACAATTCAAGCAATAAAGCTTTGAGGATCTTGTCCAAAATTTAAGAATTTATTTTAAAGATCATTCCAATAACACAAAAGATTCATAGATGAATCATTTGCTCAGGTTATCTGATTCCTTAGAAGTAATCTTAAGTATTGGAAGAATAAACTTCTCCCTAGTAGTGAGCACGAAATTATTCAAGCTTGTTAGACAACAAGTAGTTCCCAAGAAGTCCCAAACCACTAGTAGTGGTACTTCAGTCCAATGATTTTCTAACATAAAAGTGTAGGAATATTGATGAGATTCTTGGTTGGGTTATATCCTAAAGATATATGCTAAAGGAGTATCAATTTTGGAATCTAAAAGACATTAGCATATGCTCAGACCTGAGTTGAGGGAAAGATCTCTGTAAATCTTGCAGTTAAGTTATAAAGTTTAAGACAAGTTTGAGAGATCTTAAAAATAAAGATTGAGTCTTTATTTTATCCCACTATCAACAAGACTTGATCAATTTTGGCAAGGTTTGTCCAAGAAACTGCGATTGGAACTTCTATGATGTTTTGCTCAAATATTGCTAAGCAAAATCCTTTTGGGATTTTTTCACTCAAGTTCCATCTATCCAATGGAAAGTATGAAACAAGTAAGCTGTTCCAAGTTTGAGTAGAGTAAAATATTCCAAGTACGTAGTTTGCAACCGTGATGATGGAAAGTAAGTCTATGGAAGGTAAAACATAATGTTGCCTACCCTTAAAGGGATTTTGGTAAAACCCTTAAACCTAAGCAGTAGAGAGATTCCTAAAAAAAAGACTCTAGGTAGCTACTTAAAGCCTCACTTAAAAAGGAATCTAAATACAAGAAGTAAACAACTCTTGTTGCTACAAATGGGTCAAGTATAACCAATTGGACTTGAATTTGAGAAATTCAAGAACTTGCAATTATAAATGGTTTTTCTTTTGAAAAATGTATAAGAGAAGGATGGATGTCCCATCAAAGGTCTTCAAGTTTCTAAGGTAAAAGAATGAGATCATGAAATGATTGTGTGAAGGAATCAAAATCTAGAAAATTTAGTTAGATTGATTTGGTTGTACAAAATTTTAGATCTTTCTTTTTGCTTTTTGAATCGTTTGGATTTGATTGAGATGCAATATCTAATTAATTTTACAGAAGTCCAAGGTTAGCTAGTTAGAACCAAGCAACTAAATTAAACATCCCAGATAGATGTTTTGTACAGAACCTTTTCAATCTTCAAAAGTTTTTAAGTTGACTTAGTCATTTGAGTTTTCTCCCAATTCTCTAACATAACTCTAAAGACTTCTAGAGTTCAATAACTCTAGAACAAAGAAATTAGGAATTGCTCATGAGATTTACAATTCCCAAGAACTTTTAGTTAAAGCCTTTGAGAGAAATGTCCTAAGTTGGACTATTTTCAATTTGGATTTGACTTGTTTAAGTTAAAGTATGGTTGAGCAAAAGTAATGGCAAGCTTCCTCCTACATTCAACATGGAATTTTGGAAGCCCATTTGGACACAGAAGTCCTCAAGTCAGGTAAAACAATCAAGTAAATGTTGTTTGAAAGTAAACCATAAAACAAACATCCAAGTTCGGTGTTTTGGACAACTAAACTTTTAGTTTTCCAAATCATATTCAAGTGAATCAAGAGTTTCAAAATTCTTGATAGGGATAAGAATCCTTCCTTAGTTACTATGTCCATGCACCATTGTTGCCCATAAATGGACTAGTTAGTGGAATCCACCCATTTCACATTTTTGTGCCTATATTGCATGTCAAGAAACAATAAAGTGGATAGGGATGTTTTTTAGATCCACCCTTATTATTCATTCACTACTTTGTACTTTGATCCAGTGTGGTTTCTCAAAAAAATTGAGATGTTGTAAAAGGTTGTTGTCATTATGAAGACATGTCCCACCAAGAAGGAAGTTGGAGTTTTTCCAAAGAAGAGAAAAATTGTGGTTGTGAAATGGGGTTGCGAAATGTGAAGGTGGGAACTATATGCTGGTAACAAGTTCATCAGTCCTAGGGGAAGAGTGAGGTTGGCTATGGAAAATGGGATCCTCAAGTTGACTACTTCCGTGATAGTGGTGCGTTGAGGTTCGGTGGTTCTCATGGGGGATGAAATAGGGAGGGGTGAAACTGGAGGGGTTTGTTCTAGGGTTTCTACAATTAGATCAATGGTCACTATAGTGGTTAATGGAGTGGATAGTAGTGACTTTTGTTGTGACTCAAGCAGATGTGGTAGTCTTTGTAGAGGTCAGTGGGATTCCAAATATTTTTTCATGATCTCTCTCTAGAGAGGACAAGACGTTCATCATACTACACTCTTATTCTTTAAAGCATGTGGCCAATGGCACCCACAATGCCAATAGCCTTTGATAGAGCGTGATTACAAGCCACAAAATAGGGATCAACATTCTGCTATGGTAGCAATTATTCCATTATGATCTAATAGTTTTGCTAAGTGAGGCTACCTTGGGCATGAATAGTCCGGTGTAACCTTCCTTGAGTTGCTGTGTAGGCCAGTTTGCCTTCTCCTTCTTCTTCCTATATTTCTTGAGATCTTGTTGTTTCTTGACCCTCTTCCTAGTGAATGTGCCTTTCTTCAATTGTGTGTTGCTGTTCTTTTCGTCGTTATGTTTCATATGATGTTTCAGAGCCGATGTCTGCAACAATCGATGCAATGTCTTGAAGAAGTTGCTCAAAATTAAAAGTACCTACGTCCTCTAATTCGGGTTGTCCTTGGAATTCAAAATCTATGGGCAAGGATGGGCCCATTTGCTATGTGTTGGATGCTCCATCTATGCTATATATGGGGATGGAAATCATGAAAGCTTGCATAGTTCTTTCCCCTGTCAAATAGATGTCTAGAGTCATTATTGCACCTCAAGGTTGTGCACATGGAAGTGTTCCTATCACCCTTTTCAATTGAGGTGGAGATGCCTTTTGACTTTTGAACAATTGAAGCATTGATCAGGTCAGGTTTCTCTTGATTAGTACATCATAGGATAGACATTTCTAGATAATGCATGTTATGGTGCAACACCCATTCAATACAGGCTTGTGAAACCATCCACCATTCACTGCATTAAGTTGTTCAATGATCAAGATAGGGAGGTTAATTGGTAGCCCTATATCTTCTACCAAAATATAAATTAAACCATATTTGCTTGTGTGCCTTGAGTAAAATGATCCTATCCGAGAAAAGAAAAGTGTTGCATGCACATCCTAAGTGGTATTGAAATATTCGATGTCATGGCTGCCATGTCCTTGACTTTCACAATATTTCTATTCTTCATAATCTCAGGTACTAGGGCCTCCTCATCTATGGAAATATGCATACCTTGCATGCCTAATAAGCTCAAGGTGAGCTTGAACCTCATCATCTCATTGGTTTTTTAATAAAGAAGAGATTACAAAAGTTCTAGGTGCATCTTTGATTCTGCTTGGTTGTGTAGTGTGGATTAAGTAAGAGAATCTTGCAAAGTCCTTCTTTGACACTAGCTCAGTGAAATAGTGTGCTAGTCCCCCTCTCTTCCAAATGGTTTGTAATTCTCGTGTATTCTATATATATTTGAACTCCTTGCAATACTATAATCTTCCCCAAATGTTGTTGAATTCATATTTTGATTCCAAGATATATGCCACTTCTCCTACTCTTCCTACTAACTCTTGAACCTCTATGAATGGGTGTTCACCCACTTTGTTTGTCAACCAAGGGGATCTTGAATTGGAATTTGCCCCAAATGCCTAAATTTTGTTGGCCTTTTGGTGGAAAGGGTCCAAAATGGGTAGGTTATTGATGTCAATGGGTTGGGAGCTAGGTCTTTCTTCAACCATGGCTTACTAATGCCAATGATGCTTTTTGTAGATCCACTAATAATAAGAACTATTACAAGGTGGTTTGAGGTGGTAATATACAATGCTTGACTTCCTTATGGGACTACAAGATTGGCCTATAGGTTTATACATGGTTCTTGATGATGACTTTGCTTTGGTATGGGGCTTTTTAGGTACCAATTTCCAAAGTGTTGTAGGAAAAACTTTACATGATGACTTAGTAGCAACACCTTTTTATGTATGCCACTAGGGGGCTGGGACGGAATGTGATCGAATAGAACCTAAGGGCTCATTTGTAGAGATTTGAGTTCACAAGCACGCCTTAGGAACCCAACTTTGTGCATTATTATGGTTAGCCTTCATCGACCACTTTGACACCCAAATATAAATTACTCTTTGAGATAGGTGTCAACTTGTCACATTTGTTTTCTCATCAAAATCTCAGGTAGTGGTCTTAATTGCAAGGGAATAATTGGTTGTTCACTCTTTCATACCTAAACCTGCTTCATGCCAAGAACTAATTGTCTCAAAGGTGTGGTTGTTCTTCTTGATGCACTATTTTGTTGCTACTTAGAGCACCTATTTGTTTGAGTTGATGATAAAATGCTCATCTTTGGAATAGAAGGGAGTCCACCCACTCTTTAGCGTGTTCTTCAAATGTCGAATTCTTCTACACCACAAAGCTTGGGACACATATACCAACTTTTTCCTCAAGAATTTAGAAGACCTTAGAGCTTGTGTGGGATCTATATCAATGAGCATGGCGTTCTCTAATTCTAGGGTGATATGTTTTTCCTAAAAAGAAACTTGAAAAACCCAACCTCTTAGGTTTAAGTTGACTGCATGATCATAGATACAATCTTGACCCAAGATGAGATACTTAGTAAGATCTTCATTATGGTATACTAGCAGCTTTGTCATCATAGGGACATCCTAAATTGAGAAGGGACCTTCCAATTCACCCATGCAAGGGTTTTCCATGCCTCCTAATCCTACAATGTAAGCCTCAATAGGATTCATTTGCAAATTCATGTCTTGACAACAAGAATAGTTTATTGCACTAGTAGCTTCTCCTGAATCAATCAGGACTCTAACACTACAAGAAATAGGGGGGCATAGCGATGCCGCCGAAGCAAAAAAAAACGGGGACCGTCGCTTATGCGACGCTAGCGTCGCGTAAGCGACGGTCGTGTTTTTGAAATTTTGATTTTTAGGCGGGGTACGTCGCAGATTCAAGCTTGTGTCGCTTATGCGACGCTAATCTTTGTGTCGCAAATATAGTCGCTTGCTAGCGATGGTATGTGCGACATGGGCAAACTGGAGAGCGTCGCATATGCATTGTCCTTTCGACAGCATCGCGTAAGCGACGCTTTAGAATGTTCAAAAAAAATTTTGATTTCTCCCGGCACATTTGTTCCGAGATCTGGACGAGAGCAAGAGAACAAGAGAGAGAGAGAGAGAGAGAGAGAGAGAGAGCGCGAGAGAGAGAGACCAGGTATGCGCAGACACACACACACTTACACACACATACATATGCATACACACACATATACACACATAGACACACACACACACATACACATATACACACACACATACACACACAAATACACACACATATACACACATACACACATAATGTTGCATACACACACATATACATACATACACACACACATATACATGCACACACACATATATACATACACACACATATGCATACATAATGCACATGCAAACATACACATACATAATGCATACACATGCACACGCATATACACATACACATACACATACACACACATACACACATATACACACTTATACACACACATACACACATACATACACACACACATACACACACATACACACACATATATGCATACAGACACACATAGAGAGACATGCACACACATACACATACATGCATACATATGCATATGCATATGCATACATACATACATACTTACATGCATACACACACATATGCATACACAATGCACATGCATACATGCAAATACATAATGCATATGCATACATACACATACATAATGCATATGCATACATAATGCACATGCATACATACACATACATAATGCATACACACACATATGCATACATAAAGCATACACACACATACACACACATATGCATACATACATGCATACACATACACACATAGACACATACACACACACACACATACATATGCATACATACACATATACACACATAGACACACACACACACACATACACATATACACACACACACATACACACACAAATACACACTCGTATACACACATACACACATAATGTTGCATACACACACATATACATACATACACACACACATATACATGCAGACAGACATATATACATACACACACATAAGCATACATAATGCACATGCAGACATACACATACATAATGCATACACATGCACACACATATACACATACGAATACACACACATACACACATACACACACATACACACACATACACACACATACACACACATACACACACATATACACACACATACACACACACATACACACACATACACACACATACACACACACATACACACATACACACATACACACATACACACATATACACATACACACACACATACACACACATATATGCATACACACACATACACATACATGCATACATATGCATATGCATATGCATACATACATACATACTTACATGCATACACACACATATGCATACATAATGCACATGCATACATACACATACATAATGCATATGCATACATAATGCACATGCATACATACACATACATAATGCATATGCATACATAATGCACATGCATACATACACATACATAATGCATACACACATATGCATACATAAAGCATACACACACATATGCATACATACATGCATACACACACACATAGACACATACACACCCATAGACACATACACACACATAAACAGATCCACACTCATAGACACACACATACACATAGACGTGCACACACATACACACACATAGACACATGGACACATACACACATAATGATGCATTCACACACATACAGATGCATACACACATACAAATGCATACACATATACACACATAATGATGCATTCACACACATACACATGCATTCACACAAGGATACAGGTCTTAAATATGACCTTTCTCCCTGGTATAAAGTACACATATTTAGGCAGTGTAGTTGTGCATGACAATGAGATAATGCAGTGTCCTGTTTGCAATAAATGGTTAGCAGATTGCCATACGGGAATTGTCCCACGTCTTTGCTATAAAAAAGGGACTCAAACTGCTCTTCAGTTCCTAAGAACGAGTCTATGTGTGTCTATGTGTAAACCCACAACCTATCTATGGACACTCAACGAGTTTCTCATGAAAAGAGATATAAGCTTATCTATGTGTATGTGTGTGTATGTGTGTGTATGTGTGTGTATGTGTGTGTATGTGTGTGTCTATGTGTAAACCCACAACCTATCTACTGACACTCAACGAGTTTCTCATGAAAAGAGATATAAGCTTATCTGTCTGCACATGATTTAACTCAAATAGAATTTTCTCCTGTGAATAATTCACATAATTCACTGCTAATGCTCCCTTGTATATGCTTCTCCTTTGTTGATGGACCCACGTTGTAAACCCACAAACTGTCTACTGACACTCAACGAGTTTCTCATGAAAAGAGATATAAGCTTATCTGTCTGCACATGATCTAACTCAAATAGGTTTTTCTCCTGTGAATAATTCACATAATTCGCTGCTAATGCTCCCTTGTATATGCTTCTCCTTTGTTGATGGGCCCACGTTGTAAACCCACAACCTTTCTACTGACACTCAACGATTTTCTAATGAAAAGAGATATAAGCTTATCTGTCTGTACATGAATTAACTCAAATAGGTTTTTCTCCTGTGAATAATTCACATAATTCGCTCCTAATGCTCCCTTGTATATGCTTCTCCTTTGTTGATGGTCCCACGTTGTAAACCCACAACCTTTCTAATGATCACACTCAATGAGTTTCTCATGAAAAGAGATATAAGCTTATCTGTCTGCACATGAATTAACTGATCAAATAGGTTTTTCTCCTGTGAATAATTGACATAATTCACTGCTAATGCTCCCTTGTATATTTTTCTCCTTTGTTGATGGACCCACGTTGTAAACCCACAACCTGTCTACTGACACTCAACGAGCCTACATGAAAAGAGATATAAGCTTATCTGTCACACATGAATTAACTCAAATAGGATTTTCTCCTGTGAATAATTCACATAATTCGCTGCTAATGCTCCCTTGTATATGCTTTCTGTCAATGGTGCACACTGACATCTCACCTTTATGCGTGCCTACATGTAAACAAAACCTCATTACACCTCAGAGAGTGATCTAATGTAATATCAGAGATTATTAAATCTAAGCAAAGAACCTGAGCTGAAAAACGTGTCTTTTGCTTCCCATCAGTCCAGGCATATGGATTGATGTTCATCTCTCCATAGTTATCTGCCTCAGAAATACCATGCAACTTTTTATCAATGTAATTAAACAAAAATAGGGGCATCCCTGGTCGGACATTCTTTACATAGATGATATGAGAAGCTCGAAGGCCTGGACATGCACAAAAGCTAATGATTAAGCTATTGTTCATGCATATGGTTTAAAGGGAGAGATGTATATCTGTGATAGAAAGTAAGAGGATAGATAAAGTATACCAAACAGAAGCTGTGTGACGCATTCATTGTAAGTCGCATGGTCACAGCCAAAAATCACAGCAGCAAGCTCCTCCGCCGGAAGGTTCAAGAACGGGAGCGGTGATGAAGGAGAATGGATAGCCCAAGAGGAAGGAGAATGAAGGCCTTTGTATGTTTCGGTCTTATGTCCAGCTCCCATGATAGAAGCACTTTGTTGGCGATGAGACTTGTAAGAGTAATTTTAGAGTTTGTTGGAAAACGTTAATTACAAATTTATGTAATGAGATCATATGCTACGTGTGTATTAATTACAATAATACTTTGATAATAATATTTTTTATGAATGAAGGCATTTTGTGGGTAGAATATTGACACCAATGGATGAAGATATGAAAGATATTGACACCAGCATTTACGAGTTCATTGTCAAGGATGTAGTTGACAATGATGTGGATAGCAATCTGTGGAGCATGCGCAAGAGCAAGGCTAAGTGGTTCAGGATCTTGGGTGTTCTGTCGGGTATGATCGCCGTTGGGAGGTGTTTTTCTGATATTTGCAGATGGAAGAACCCTATCACCACAGTTCTCGTCCATTTCCTCTTCGCTGCTAATGCTCCCTTGTATATGCTTTCTGTCAATGGTGCACACTGACATCTCACCCGTATGCGTGCCTACATGTAAACAAAACCTCATTACACCTCAAACAGTGATCTAATGTAATATCAGAGATTATTAAATCTAAGCAAAGAACCTGAGCTGAAAAACGTGTCTTCTGCTTCCCATCAGTCTAGGCATATGGATTGATGTTCATCTCTCCATAGCTATCTGCCTCAGAAATACCATGCAACTTTTTATCAATGTAATTAAACAAAAATAGTAGCATCCCTGGTCCGACATTCTTTACATAGATGATATGAGAAGCTCAAAGGCCTGGACATGCACAAAAGCTAATGATCAAGCTATTGTCCATGCATATGGTTTAAAGGCAGAGACGTATATTTGTGATAGAAAGTAAGAGGATAGATAAAGTATACCAAACAGAAGCTGTGTGACGCATTCATTGAAGCTGTGTGTATTAATTACAATAATACTTTCATAATAATATTTTTTGTGAATGAAGGCATTCTGTGGGTAGAATATTGACACCAATGGATGAAGATATGAAAGATATTGACACCAGCATTCACGAGTTCACTATCAAGGATGTACTTGACAATGATGTGGATAGCAATCTGTGGAGCATGTGCAAGAGCAAGGCTAAGTGGTTCAGGATCTTGGGTGTTCTGTCAGGTATGATCGCCGTTGGGAGGTGGTTTTCTGATATTTTCATATGGAAGAACCCTATCACCACAATTCTTGTCCATTTCCTCTTCCAGTTCGACAATAGATCCCAAGGTGAATAAATGAAGAGAGTTCTTGTACCTTTCGCTATTGTGCATGTCGATGATTCCAAGGGTGAATTAATGAAGAGAGTTCTTGAAACTAGCTAATGACACCCAATATGTTGTTTTTTTTTATTTCAATATTTTTAAAAATTCTCTTTGGAGTTCTCCAAATATCATGTCACCTATATCCATGTAAGCAACTACTCATGAATTATGAACCACTCTAGTAAATTCTGGATGATTGAAATCTTAACCAATAATATCGCAATAAATATACCGATGCAAAGTTGCATGTATGTAGTGTTATTTTCTCCTTTCTTTCGTTCATGTTGTATTCTTAAGATGTAGATATATAGATGTTGGCAAACTTGAACTTCTATAACATTTCAAGAACAAGAGTCAACAGTTAGGAGAACAAGAGAGAGAGTCAACAAAGAGAGAGAGAGACAAAGAGAGAGAGAGAGAATTCAAAGCAAAAAAGATGTAGAAAGAGAGAAACAGAGACCTACATATACGTGCTTTAGCTCGTAAGCGCAACACAACTGCGAACGTTGGAGAGCTCTTCGATCAGATGCGTGAAAATGCCAATCGAAGAGCCTCCAACGTTTTAATTTTTTTCCGTCAGCAGACCGTCGTGTAAGCGATGATACATGCGTCGCATAAACGATGTCAAAACAGCGTCACTTATGCGACGTAAAAAGCGTCGCTTATGCGACGTAAAAAGCGTCGCTTAAGAGACGCTTCTCGGAATCGTCGTGTTAGCGATGCTACAGGCGAGCGTGGCAGGACCTGTCGCAGTACCCGTCGCAAAATGCGTCGTTCAAGTCGTCGTTTAATCGACGGTTGGGGCGCGACGCTCATTACGATGCAGGTTGCAATTTTATAGCGACGAATTTGTGTTGCCTTAACCATCGCTATACGCTCGTATTCCTTGTAGTATAACTGTTTGGAGGGTTGTGCCTTGTCCTAGCTCAACTGAAATAAATGGTCACCAATCAATGATACTAGGATTCAAAGTAAGGATGATAACTTTTGCTCCTAGGCTTGTCTATACCTTGTTTTCTGAATTTCATTCTTCTAATATGTCCTACGACTTCTCCCTATGCTTCTTCTCATATGCTTCTCTCTTCTTCTCTATGTTTCTTAGCCACTTTGTGTCGTCTCAACATTTCTCTTGTCAAAGGCTCTTGATAGAGCTTGAGCCAACATCTAATAATGTAGTTTAACAACACATCTCCTTCCAGGGTGGCTAATTGGACTATTATGCTAGTCAATATCCTATTGATGATCATGGGTCCACAATCATATAATAAGCTTTTTGTCTTTTCTTTGTCGTGCTTATACCTACTACTGCTCTAAATCTAGTTTCATCTAAACGTTCTAAATACATGATTGTGGAGGATAGTTTGTGACCTATCCATTGATGCTCTTGTAGAAGCTTGAGCATGGGTATCAGGAAATATAAACATAGTGCAATATTTTGGTTAAAATCCATATGAAATGGGGTGAAGCTGAGCATTTTTTTGTAGGGAACTCGGTATGCCCAAGTAACATGATGAAGCTTTTTGTCCCAATCAGGGCATTTATTGTTTAGGAGCTTGATCAATACATTTCACATGATCTTGTTTGTACTCTTAGCCTATCCATGGGACTTTGGATGATAGGATTCCAAATTCTTCTGAATGACCATGAAATCTTATAAAAGATATTCAATGAGCTCGTTCAAGAATTGGGTTCCTTGATTGCTAACCAATTATATAGGCAACTCGTACCTTGTGAATATATTCTCAAACAAAAATTTAGCTATCATTTGTGCATCATTCTTCCTAGTAGCTTTTTCACTTCTACCCAGCTAGTAAGATAATTCATTGCTACAATGACATATTCCGCATGTGAACTCTTATTTGGGGGATTAATAGGACCGAAAAATCCTATTGCCCACCTTGAGAATGCATTTCTTTCCATCATGGGTCTCAATTGCATCTCATCTTTATGAATTGCACATTGAGATCTCTCACATGAGTCACACCTTTTCATATGGGTACGTGCATCAATGTGGAGGCTAGGCCACCAAAGGCCTCAAAACAAAATGGCTTTGATCTTGATCAGGTACAAAATGTCCTCTTGAAACCTTGGTGTGTAGTCTCTAGTATATTCATGTACTCGCTTTCATGTACACACAATCTTAGATATCCATCTCAAACTTGATCGTTCTGCTTGTAAATGCTTCATGCAAGTATATGATACCTCTGTGACTTGACAAACTCTTTTTGCTTTGTCCTAATAGTAGATTCTTAGGTCCAAATGTACGAATAGGCATAAATGTTCTATCTCAATTAGGAACTACTTCGAAGTTGAATGAATAAGCATTAGTAACTTCACATGATACTCCTTGCAGTAACTCTCGTAAAGTGAGTCTAGAAAGGTGATTTTCCTAAGACAAGTCTTACATTTCCTTAAGTCTATATCAAAATCATATTCCATTAGTAAGAGAAACCATCTTAGTAATGTGCCTATATTGCAAGGCTTATTCAATAGATATAGTAGTGTTTGATGTTCTATAAATAATTTAAAACTTATTTGCAAGAAAATAATATCTAAATTTCTTAACCACATACAACATGCCTAATTCTTCACTCTCATTAGTAATATAATTTCTTTCTACACTCCTCAATTGCCTTCTAGCATAAGCTATGGGAAGGTCCATGTTTTCTTCACCCATCAGTTGTGCTAGCACACATCCAATAGAAAAATTGGGAGCATCCACATTAACATGGAATGACTTATTCCACTCTAGCAATGTCAAGACTAGGGCTGAACACAATCATCTTTTCAACCCATCGAAACATGCCTCACATTTGTAAATCCACACAACATTAGACAAAACATTGTAAAAAGGCTTTGTAATGATAGCATACATGTGGATAAATTGTTGGTAATATCCATAGTTACACATAAAAGCTTTTACCTCCTTGACCATTTTGCATCTAGGTAACTTTACTCTAGCTCTTACCTTATCCTCGTCTACTAATATTCCATTCCTTCACACAATATTTCCTGGAATATTACCTTGCCTGAACATGAAAATGAAGTATTTTGATAGCAATGCACCTCAATGGACTCTCCTTCTCGAGAGCCACATGACCATACCCTTGACGTAGTAAAGCTAGATCAAGATGCCACACACAATACTCTACAGAGAGCCTACAGAATACATAGAAAACACAATACAAAGAGAGCATGAACACAGATTTCTTGGGTGTTACAAATGTAGTTGAACTTACAGTCTATGACTGACGTTACCACTATATGTTTTATTAAAGAACATATACAAAAGTGTCCGATGGCAATTTGACATTTCACATGGACACTAATAGTAACAATCTCCTACTAAAGGCCAATATGGCCAAAGTATCTATGGGATAAAAATAAAGAATGATAAAGATTACTTGAGTGTAAGTAAAAAAACTATACATCCCACCTGATGGGCATGTTATACAATACACAAGTAACTCTGTAAGATCATGGATCAAGTAAGTGCAATCAAATGGTATACCTAGCCATTTCATCCAACTCATCCCAATCATCTTCATCCATGTTAGGAGGCTTCTTTGAGATTCCATTTAATGGCTTCCATTGCCTCCTATGAATCAGCATATCTTTAATCTAATTCTTCCATAGAGAAAAGTTTATGCCATCAAATTATCTAATGTAAAAATGGTCTTTTACCTCAAAGTTATAGCTCCTCCTCAAAACACTACCACTAGACCTTGATCCACCAGATGTTTCTGAGATCTCTGATGCCATGATGATAGAGAACTGAATAGAATGATAATGGAGCTAGAAGAGTCCAAACACCACTAATGCTAAAAAAGGATGAGCAAGTGTGAGATTCTAGGAAAAATTTCAGCAGTCTTCCTAGAAAAATGAATATTTGAATAGTAATGACCAACCAAAAGGATTATGTGATAATGTGCTCACACCAATGTGTATTGAAGAATAAATCGACCATTGTATAGTTGACAACACCAAGAAATCTAGAAAAGGTTTGCCATAGTATCCTCTACAAAATGAGCATATGACGAGTGTGAACACATCATAAACTTGCAAGTACTAACATGTTAACCTGCATAGTGAATGACTCACACCATTGCATATAGTTACTCGAAAGCAGCCAACTAGGCTTATCATCACCTACAAATGGCTAGCATACATCTCCTACAGCAAGGCTGGGTAACTCTTGCACCCGCATCATTGAAGAGACCCCAACATCTGGGTGTCTCCTAGTTAAGAAAACCTCACGACAACCCTCTTTATCAAACGTAGAAGGCTTTATGCAAAAAAATGTTACTGCTATATCAATGACCACATGGACGTACATAAGAAGTATCCACAAAAGTGTACATAGTGTGTGTGTGTGTGCTCAGTATATGAAATAAAATGGCATTAAAAAGGTTGAATTCATAGCCCAAATACAAGACAAAAACACTTGCAAGTGTCTATCAACTTTGTTCTTTGGGCTCAATAAAACTTGCATAAAATTGCACTGGATGCTCCCACCACAACCAAAACCTTTCAAGAAACCTATAGATTTACTAATGTGTCTGAAAACATAGCCCCAAAGGTGTATATTTATTGTTGGAGAAGTACAAAGAGCACTCTTCTTGATGTTCGTGAACCTATGTAAAGAGAATTATGCACAAAAGTACTCCAAAAGGGCTCCAAGAATCACCGCAAAAATGCTTCAAAATAGGCTTTGAAAGCAAAGAATGAATCTTTGAGTGTAGTGGAAAGAGATTTGTGATTAAGCAATCTTCTAGGGGAACAAAATGGGATGGATGACCTCCTGAGAAGTACTAGGAACCTCTATCTTCCTTGATCATTGGGTTCCTCCCTTGTGTGCAACCAATGGTGACTTTGATGACTTAGATGACAAGGTATGCCAAGGTTTTTGCCAAGGTCTATGCCTTGAGTTGGATGTGCTTTTGTCTTATGTGGGAATGAGCACATAGATCATTTACATATTCTTCTAAATTCTTTCTCAAGGAGTCCTTAAACACATGACACATCAACCTTTGAAACATAGCATTCATTCGTGAATCCAAATAGAATCACATAAAATGCTTTGATACCCCATTCCATGGAAAAAGGCATCCAATCTTGATCTTTTGGTGCAATGGCTACTTGGTTGTAGCCCAAAACTCCATCAAAGAAGTTGTAAACTTCCTTGACCACTACTCATTCTAATAAATGCTCAATGATATGAAGCAGATAGATATCGCATATGGTGACAATGTTAAATTTCTTCAGATTAATGCACACAAGCAACTTTCCATTCTTTTTGGGCACAACAACAATGGGGGATACACATTTCGTATGCTCAATCTCGTAGATGAATCATGGTTCTATCAACTCATCTATTTCCTCTTTGATCTTCGCTACATAATTATCATTGTATGTATAAGGCTTCTGCTTGATTCACTTGGCCTCTAAGGTCATAGGGATCCTATGAGAATAGATGTCTAGATCCACTCCCTTTAGATCCTTATAGTTCCAAGCAAATACATGTCTATATTTCATCAATAGCTCAATCAACTCTCATTCTTCTTCATCACTTAGGACATGCCCTATGTATGTACATATTTATTCTCCATCTTCTATCGTGATTATAATCTTCTTTGTTTGCTCTTTGTTATCCTAGGATTCTCCTATGAGAGCTTCTCATTTAGGCATCCTAACCATAATTTTCCTATCCTCGACCTCATATGTCTTGAAATTCTGTGGTACTTCAAATAAGGATTCATCCTTTTCTTGTGTGGGGCACCTTTTCGTTAATTTCTTCTTATCACTCTAGATGTCTACCTACATAGCTAACATCACCTTGTGCTTATGTTCTTCCTATTCTTGAGTCCTAGCTTCTACCAAATAAAGATATTCTTCCTTTTGAAGTGAAAAAAGGTTCCATGATGATGGATTTTGAATCCTGATCAATGGATTTTGTTCTATGCTCTAAAGTTGATTTGCGCTATTAAAAGTGTGTGTGCACTACAATGCAAAAAACTTAAGCTTGCATTGATACCACTATTGGGTGTGTGTAGAAGTGGAAGGGGTACACGAGAAGCACACACAAAGGAGCACAAATGCAGCAAGACACAGAGAGAAAATGGATGGCTAGAGTAGCTCACTCTATTCACAATGAACTGAACTAAAGTAAGAGATACATAATATCCCGAGGTACAAAGTACCACCACATATGAGTGAATCATGAATGTGGTAACAAGGGGAAAAACCTCTAGACAACACTAGAGTAAAAGTGCCCATGTATAGGGAAAAGGTTCACATCAAAACTACTCGAGGAACACATAAGTGTGACAATGATGTGAAGGACCCTCTACTCACAATGCGAGAGGTTAATACATACATGAATCAAGCCCTTCAATGTGATAACTGCTTTTCTAAAACAAAACAAGAAAAAGAAGTAGAAGGAAGACCTTGCCAATGGAAACCCTTCTAGCCCACTCCTCTAGAAGAGCCTATGCTTAAACCTATGTAGATAGATGTAGCTAGGTTCCAGCCTCTAACCCCACAAGAGAAACATAGAAGGAGAGATAACAAGTTATGCATCTATTGTGGAAACCTTGGCCATATTGCAGTTAATTGTCCAAACAAGAGAAAAAAACTCTAGATTTGCAATCATACTTGTTGATTAAGGAAGTGAGGAATTCAGTTGTAAAGGAAATCATACAGCTAGACGATGAAATAAGATAGGGACTCATAATTCCAACAACACCCTTAGAAACATGTCTTGCCCCTATCAAGTTAATGATTCCTAAAAAGACCCTTTCCCTTACAACCCTAGTAGATTCAGGAGCCTCCTCATGTTTCACCCACGAAGGATGGGTTGAGAAACATAGGATTCCAATGCTTTAGAAGAAGACACCACTGGCATCTGGGAATATTACTAGGGAAACCACACCATTAAGATTACACCTTGGTGACCACGATTCCCACATATATTTCAATGGAATATCAAGTCCAACAAATCTTGTTATCATTGGAATGCCCCAACTAAAGAAAGATAATCTAGAAATCAATTGGGAGAACAATAAAATCACTCATCAGGATATCCATAAGAACCCAATGTAAGTAGGAGTGCAAGCCTTCATGCATGTAGTAAGAAAGGAACCGACATATATGATCGATGCGAAATCTGATGGAGAGTGTTAATCTCCAAAGAAAACTTTATCCTTGATGTTAGAGCACCTATATATCAAGAACAACTCATAACCTCAACTAATTTTGGAAAACTAATCCAAATTATCAAGACTTGAATTAACTGTGAAGAAACTCATTGCAAAGAAAAGTCTACTGCACTTAATTCACTCATAGACTGACCAAATGTGTAAAGTTTTTAATGAAGCTTTATAGAAGGTGTCGCCTAATGCTTTCACACCTTCTCCAAGTTAAAGATACTTAAAGGATTAGTAGATCTTGAGATTTTCTCCAAACAATCTACCTATGCCTGAAACTGTTCTTCTGTGTATTGGACTTTGACACCTACAACTTCTAATGCATGGTTCTCCCAAACTAGACCCCATTTATTCAAATGCTTTTAGCCACATGTAGTTACCTCTAAACTTAAAGAATGAGTGCTTACTTGCTCAAAACTTTACATTGTGGAGGGATATCTGATCAAAACATTGACCATCGAATTTGCACGTCTACCTATCTTAACTTATTCTCTTTACACATGTAAATGTTCCTACTTAAAATTCTCTCAGTCTGATTACAATTAGGCTCTAAAAACTTGTACAAAGGTCACTCAACTATAGAATTAGAATTGTACAAACGAATTCCTCAAGAAGATAAACACAAAAGGAGCACGGAGCAAAAGGTCGAGGCACAACTTTCTTCTATTCAGAGACATCATACATCTGATAGATAATGCATATTCTTTGCACTCTCTAAAGTCTCTAATGGATTCTAAAACTTTTTGCTCATCATCCCTCTCTCATATTACATCTATATTCAAGTATATATAGACATTTACATCCTGAATTATCATGGATACAAAGGTTTTCATGAACTAATTACAAGAGTAATATACATGTATATACAAGTTTTCATCTTCTGGTCATTTACTCATCTTCAAGCCTCACATGGTAATCTTTGCTTTACTTATTGACTTCAACCTTTTTCCTAATCATCAATTGATGATTTTCGTGCACCAATAGCTCCCCCTCAATAATCAATTGTTATTTTCTCCATCTTCTTTATACCTGCCATGTCTTTAAACCTCTGCAACTTAGGCCCATCCAAGCTTTTGGTTAACATGTCTGCAATGTGATCTTTTGTAGAAGTGTGTATAACTTCAATTTCTTTATCAATCACCTTCTCTCTCAAGGAATGATATTGAATCTCAATATGTTTAGTCCTAGCATGAAATATAGGGTTAGCAGCTAGATACAATGAACCCATATTATCTCCATGAATAATGGGTGTACTCTAAATGATGTCAAAACTCTTCATGAGAGTCTTCAACCATATAACTTCCTTTGCAGCTTCAACCATACCTTTATATTCTGCTTCTGTAGATGACACAGCAACTATATGTTGCTTCTTAGAACACCAAGAGATTAATTTATCTCCCACATAACATAGATATCCATATGTTGACCTTCTATCATCAGAATTACCTATCGAATCTGCATCACTATATATTTTGGATTTTGTATCTGATGTGAATCCATAATACAAACCTTCTTTGAGTGTACCCTTAATGTATCTTAGCACCCTTTGTCCTGCAATCCAATGTTCTTTCCTAGGACAATGCATGAATTGAGACAACACTCCAACTTCATATGACAAATCAGGCCTAGTTAATGTAGCATAGATTAGACTACCAACCAAACTTTGATACAACTTCATGTCCTTGAATTCTTCTCCTTCATATCTGCTCAATTTATGATTCACCTCCATTGGAGTATGTCCTACCCTGCAATCTTCCATTTTAAACTTGATTAGCAAATTCTTCAAATACCTTTCTTGAGTCACATACACTCCATGTTGAGTATATGAAATCTCCATTCCTAAGAAATATGACAAGTCTACCAAGTCACTGATCTTGAGTTCTTTCTCCATCTACTTCTTAAGACTTTGTATGCCCTTCTCATCTGTACGTGTAAGAATTATGGCATCATCACATATACATATGTAAATAAATGGCGCCTCCTTCAACCCATACAAAGCCCTCTTGAGCTTACATACATACTCTATATAACATTTCACCTTGAAACCATCTCATTGCTCCATGAAAACTTCATCTGAAATGTAACCATTTAGAAAAGCATTCTTCACATCTAATTGACATAGCTTCCACCCCTTAGACACAGCAATAGCTATGAGAGTCCTTATAATTGTCATCTTTGCCACAAGACTATAAGTCTCATCATGATCTACACCATATGTCTACGCATACCCTTTCACAACAAGTCTAGCTTTATACCTAGACACACTTCCATCTACATACCTCTTTGTCTTGTGGACCCATTTGCATCCAATGCTTTTTTTATTGTTTGGTTTAGGAACCAAATCCCATGTCTCATTCTCCATCAATGCATCATACTCCTCCTGCAAAGCTTTCTCCCAATTTTCATTACCTTTTGCCTCATCATATGTAGAAGGGTCTTCTTCTGCTTTCACCATGTAAGCATAATCTTTAGTAGTAAAAAATGAAGTATCATAACTATACCTTATAGGTTGATGTCTGTTCCTTGTTGACCTTCTTACTTCTCCACTCTTTGAAGTCTCTAGTTCTTCATATTTTGGATCAAATCTTGGCATCTCTTCATTATCAATTTGAGAATCAACAATCTCTTCATCACTAGGAATTTGAATCTTTGATTTCTCTTTTCTTTGGGTCATGACTTCTTCATTACCTGCATGAACATTAATTGTACCTGAATACCAAGTACCTTGCTCATCAAATGTAATATCCTTTGACACATGGAATTGCTTTGTGGATGGACTCCACAATATATAACCCATCTACTTATCATCATAACCAATGAACACATACTTTTTCAGCTTTAGGTTCCAAGTTATGCCTTAATTGAGATGGCACATATGCATAAGCCAAACATCCAAACACTTTGCAATGATATAAGGTAGGTATCTTACCCCACCATGCCTCATAAGGTGTCATACCATTCAAAGCCTTACATGGAAGTCTATTAACCAAATAAGTAGCTGTATTCACAGCCTCAACAACAAATAATTAGGACAATTTTTCTCCTTCATCCTTGACCTTGCCAACTCAACAAGAGTTCTATTTCTCCTTTCTACTAAACCATTTTTTTGAGGAGAGTACCTACAAGTAACTTCCCTTTTTATACATGCATTCCATAAGTAATCAATAAATTCATTAGAAAAATACTCTCCCCCTCCATCTAACCTTAGTCTTTTCAATTTTTGCCCTATGATTCTCTTTGCATACACATGATAATGTTTAAATGTATTTAATACCTCTAGTTTTTCTTTGATCACATATATAGTGATCCACCTGGTACCATCATCAACATAAATCAGATAATATCATGAACCATTAATGCTAAAGTCCTTTGATGGACCCCATACATCTGTATGCACCAATTAAAGCTTTTCTGAATACATAAATCCTTTCTTACCATAAGTATTCTTGTGAGCTTTACCCAATTGACATGCTTCACACTTGTATGTCATGTGTTGACCTATAATATTAGGCAATCCAAGCACTGAACCATTGTTAATCATATCCTTAATACCTCTTTCATTGAAATGTCCAAGCCTTTCGTGCCAAACATCTAACTCAAAGATCTTATGTTCTCCATAAGTGAGCAAATCATGACCAACATTGCCTTGGATCTTCAATGTGAAGATCCTTCCTTCTTTCTTTCTTGAAACAATTTGTTTATACTCATGGCTAGGTTCTTCAACATAAACTCCATCATTAGTAAAGCTTACTTCATATCCTTTCTCTACAATTTGTCCTACACTTATCAAACTCTTTGGAATTGTAGGAACATACAGAACTCGGCTCAAAAGAGTGCTTCCATCCTTGGACTTTACTAATCCAATGGACTTCACATTGTGCTTTGTGTTATCACTTGTTTGGACTCTATGATTACTCACATTATTCTCCAAATCAATCATCAAAGCTATGTTGGCACTCAGGTGATTGCTACACCCCGAGTCAATGTAGAAAACTCTTTGATCTTCACTTTTCCTTTCACATGTTGCATTCATAATTAAGGTTGAATCCTCTTTCTGATCTTAAGCATAATTTTAGTAGTTATTATTTAGGATTGACTTTGAAATCCTCTTTGCACATTTCTTCCAAAGAAACCTCTACTACCTCTACCTCTGAAATTACCTCTTGGATTTCTACCACCTCTTCCTCTTGAATTAAAGTTTTTATTATATCCTCCACCATTCTAATTATTATGCCAACATTCATGAGCTAAATGATTAGTCTTACCACAAATCCAGCAAGCTTTGATACCATCTTTATTGGTTCTATCTCTTCCTCTTCCTTTGCCAGCTCCTCTTCCTCTTAGGAAGTTAGCTTGACTCATAGTGCCTTCATCTTCATTCAATTGTTGCTTGCGTTTGTTAATCTTCTTCTTATCCTTTGAATACATTGCTTGACCTGTACTTTTATCAACATCACATTTGACATCCTGCTCAAAGGTTAGCATATGTCCTAGTGATTGATTCAAATCAGGAGTCAAATGATCTAGTGATAATTCACTGGATAGAATGAATGGCTTCCACTTATCATCTCCTCTCAAACCTCTAAGAATTGTCTTACCAATTTTTCCTCTACAATATCTTCATCAACTACTCCTAATGCATCTGCAATATCCTTCATCCTTGCTACATAATCAGAAATAGATTGAGAAGCCTTCTTCTTGAATGTGGTGGACTCTACACATAAGGATGCCTTCCTTGACTTTTTCGTGTTTTGGAAATGCTCCTCCTAAGCATTCCATGTGTCACTTGCACTTTCAAGTCCTCTAATGTGAGGTAGCAAGTAATCATTGACTCCCATGTAGATAATGCTCCTTGCTTGAGCATCCTTCTTCATCTATGTCTTCAACTCTAGGAGCTCTTCTCTAGTTGGAACACTAGGATCCCTAAATTTTGGTTTTTCTTCTTCACTTATGATGTATCCTGTCAGATCTTTGCTCATTAGATGAGCTTCCATCCTCATTGACCAAGCAGGATAGTTTTCTCTATGGAGTTCTCTAATAATTCCTACTTTGATGCCACTGATGGAGAGTGTTAATCTCCAAAAGAACAAGTTATCCTTGATGTTAGGGCACCTCTATATCAAGAACAACTCATAAGCTCAACTAATTTTGGAAAACTAATGCCAAATTATCGAGACTTGAATTAACTGTGAAGAAACTCATTACACAAAAAAGTCTATTCCACTTAATTCACTCATTCACTGACCAAATGTGTAAAGTTTTTAATGAGACTTTATACAAGCTGTTGCCTAATGTTTCCACACCGTTTTCAAGTTAAAGATCCTTAAAAGGATTAGTAGATCTTGAGATTTGCTCCAAACAATCTACCTATGTTTGAAACTGTTCTTCTATGTAGTCCACTTTGACACCTGCAAGTTTTAATGCATGATTCTCCCAAAGTAGAACCTATTTATTCAAATGCTTTTAGCCACAAGTAGCTTACCTCTCAACTTAAAGAATGAGTGCCTATTTGCTCAGAACGTTACACTATGGAGGGAGATATCGTCAAAACATTGACCATCGAATTTGCACTTGTACCTGTCTTCACTTATTCTCTTTACACATGTAAATGTTCCTACTTAAAATTCTCTCAGCGTGATTACAATTAGGCTCCCCATACTTGTATAGAGGTCATCAAGTATACAATTAGACTTGTACAAAAGCATTCCTGAAGAAGATAAACACAGGAGCACTGAGCAAAAGATCAAGGTGCAACTTTCTTCTATTCAGAGAAATCATACATTGGATAGATAATGCATATTCTTCTCACACTCTAATGTCTCTAATGACTTCTAAAACTTGTCACTCATCATCCTTCTCTCGTATTACATCTATATTCAAGTATATATAGACATTTACATCCTGACTTATCATGGATACAAAGGTTTTGATGAACTAATTACAAGATTAATATACATGTATATACAAGTTTTCATCTTCTGATAATTTACTCATCTTCAAGCTTCATACGGTAATCTTTGCTTAACATATTGATATTAACCTTTGTTCCAATCATCAATTGATGATTTTCCTGCACCAACAAAATCAGCTCAATAACCCACGAAAGATGATCAAGTGAAGCTTCCCAATCAGTATGAAGGCTTTGAAGATGTTTTTTGAAAGAAGAATGCAAATATTCTCCAAGAGCATAGACCTTACGATTGCGCCATAGAACTTCAGGAGGGAGCACAACCACCCTTTGAACTAGTTTACATACTATCCCCATAGAAGCTTACAGAATTACACAAGAACATTGATGAAAATTTGTTAGAAATGCTTGAATGATGTGTGTGTAACTCTCCTCCCATCCATATATACCCTCTTGTATTTTAAAAATAGCAATGATCTAGAATGGTCTAGTGCCATCATATGTACATCATGCAACACTCATTCCCATTACTACTGGATACCTTAGGATATCCCCCGAGCTTCGAACCTTAGCTATGATTGGTCCTTGTCCCACAAACACATGGAATGATCCCTATGGACGACAACATGATCCATGTGGACCAATGTCTGACACTCTCTCCCCGTTCTAATGATCATTTTCCCCAACGATCAATGAGGGAAACTACTTGCGAACTCGACCTTCTGATTCCCAAGTAGAGTCAATAAACAATAATTCTCTCCATGCTACTAGATACTCCTTGATGGCATGGTTCCTCACTCATTTCTGTCTCTGATCTAATATTCTTTTTGGAGAATGATCTATGGTATTACTTTCCTACAAATAAAAAATACCCTCCATTGGATTATCCTCCCTAGAAATATACTTTCTAAGTTTACTAACATGAAACACTGGATGGACTCTGCAATCTAGAGGAAGATCTAATCGATACACAACATCACTTAGCTTATACTAAGTAAGCATCATGCACTTTCCTTGATAATAGTCGTGATAGGCACAATCTAACTACAAATAAACCGAAGGGGATCAAACACCTTGCTAAATTTCTTTTTCTTTCATTGTTGGACGTGCAAGAAAATACTTAAGTGTCCCTACAAACTAAAATTCATGCATAGTACAATATTATACAACATTCTTACTACGTGTATACTATAGATGCTATACAAAATTGCATGTTCTATATGCGGTATGAAGCAAAAAGAAAGTAGGAATGCATAATAACTGACAAAGAAACTTATCTGAAGATCCCAGAGATAATATTCAAGTGTGTGCAAGTGTTGGAGATGATCAACCCTTCTTGCTTTGCAAGAACTGCCTGATAGGTGTTGCATCAAAAGGATGCTCGAACGAGGGTCAATGATGATCAATCTTAAAGCTCTAAATATGACTAGAATTGAAGCCAAAAAGTCGGCCTCTAACACATTCTTGAAAGAACTCTCCAAGAGCAATCCATAACAAGAAAGATCTCTGAATTTGGAGCTTGGATGCCCAAGTTATGATCAAAAGGGTGGAGAGAGGTGGGTTTAATTAGCTAATTTGGCAAGCTTAAACTATGGAATCCTCAAAAGAACTTCAAAAACTAGCACTATGGAATTCTCCTCCAGCCTTAGATGCATGCAGGTGTGTGTATTATCCCATCCATATATACCCTCTTGTATTCTAAAAATGGCAATGATCTGGAATGGTCTAGTGTTGCCATGTGTACATCATGCAACACTCATTCCCATTACTACTGAATACCTTAGGATATCCCTCGAGCTTGGGACCTTAGCTATGATTGGCCCTTATCCCACATGCACATGGAATGATCCCTATGGACCAATATGTCCCCGGCTATGGACCAATGTCTGATAGAATCTAGCCAAAGTGAGAGTGTGTTTGTGTGAGCTCTCTTTCTTATCTCCTTCCTCGTGACACTTGGGAGTGCTTGGATTGAAATGCAATGGCTGATTTGTTGGCTTTCCACTCTTGTTTTAAACTCGAGATTCTGTGATGCTCTCTCTCACTCACTCTCACACACACAACGACTAAGTCCTTGGTGTTTTCTCTTTTATATTTTTTGGTAACAAGAAACTCACGATTTTCTCCAATTTTCCAATCCACAAAATTGCAATTATTTCACCCATTTCTAGCACAAAATCGTGATTTCCTATCCAATTCACCTTGCAAAAAGTCATAATTTTCATCTCAAATGTCTCCTAAAAATCATGATTTTCTCAATTGTTAGTCAACCAAAAATTCGTGATTCTCTAATGATTTCTCAGTCAAAAAGTTGCGATTTTCTTTTGAGTTTTGATTCATAAAGTTGGGATTTTTTGGCTTTCTCCCCACTCAAATATTATACAGATTTTATGTCATTTTTACACCAAATTATCACTTTGGGAGGACCAATGTTATTTTTCTCTTCGACTATCCTTGACTTATTTATCTTTTAAATAATCGCAAATTTTTGAGAACTTACAACTACCAAAAAGTTGCAATTCTTTGAGAAATTTTCATGAGCGCTGAACTAATCTTCCTATCATTTTGTTCTCATTTCCTAGCTTCTTCATGAACTACCTCTCTTTTTATGTATGTTTTTGAAGCTTTTACAATGTTTTTAGTCTATTTTATGTCTTTTTAGAACGATTCAAGAAAAGAAGGTGCAAAATTCAATTATAAGTTTTTGCACTCTCAACACAAATATCAGAGATGATTCTTGCTCCTACACATCACCATTCTCCCTTTTCAGCTTTTCCGTATCCAATCCTCCTTGAAAAGATACAAAGAAAACAAAAAACTTCAAAAAATCAAGCAAACGACTATCACTTTTAACATTCAGGTTGCTCACGTGACCGTCCTTTCTCCGCAATTGACTGAACCTTTACAAACGACTCATTGTCTTGTCTTTCTACTCATTATTGAAAAGAGAATAGCTACCATATCCTCCTTTCACTTTGATTTCCACAGCAATGATATTCTAATTTTAATATTTAAATCAAGTTTACTTGTGATTTTTGACCCACCAATCTAGGCTACTCATCCCCAAGCAAGAGTGCCAAAAAACGATGTTTCACCACTTCATTAATAGAACATATGTCCCATTGTAGCAATAATGACATGATTGAACCTGTAAAGGAAAAGCAAACCTCTTCAATTCGTTAAGCCAAAGATCAATTGACCCGATTGTTCCTAAAATACTAATGTAATACATCACAAATCAATCATTCACAAATGATGTAATCCAAACTTGACATGAGATCCATAGAGATTTGAAAAAAGGTATGATTAGTAAAAAAAAAAAAGATTCTCTAAAAACACGACTTTATGAGAAAACATGGCTAGAAAATTTCAATGCCCATAACTCCATGAATATATGATCAAATTGAGTGATTCAAGTGCCTATTCCATGCCATTTTTCTAGAAAAATCCAAATATTATATTAGAAAGTACTTATCTTGAGTAAAACCAAATAATGCAGCCACTTCAAAATAGACGACTTTCTTCAAACCAAGAAAAGATATCCCTACGTAACATTATACTCAATAAGGTGTATCTCACAAACAAGCCTTAACTCACTCTACAACTGAATTATCAACCAAAGAACACACCTCAAGTCACACAAGACATCACACAAAGGCGTCACAGTGAAGAAGGAGATGACAGCTAAAGGAGGAGATCTCTATTCTCAATGAAAGAAGAATAAAAATTACATTGTGTACCCTCATTCTTCTTTACATTCACTTATATACTACTTCCAAAATGAACAACTTTTGCAACATCTAGACTCCTACACTACTATTTCTAGTTATGTGATGACTTTTTAATTTTGTACATAGCTCTATGACAACTCAAGGAAGACTCTTCCTGATTTTTACAAGATTTAGATCTTTCTAGCTCTACTTTTTGGCTATTTAGAAAGATAAATTATCTTTATCCAAATGTTGTGGAATTCTTCCTTCAAGATACGTGATCGTATGGGTCTCTTGCCATCAAAGTAGTTCTTCATCAATTTCACTAACTGATTGGGTCTCAAAATTATAGGATGTTCTTTGGGTCTAGACAAAGGAAATTCATCCAGGCCTCTTTGGTTTCTAGGCATTCTAGGTCTTTCTTGTTCTATTATGTCTATCTCTAAGTGAGATCTATCTCTCTCTCTCTATCTCTCTCTCTCTCTCTCTCTCTCTCTATTTTGGATGCAAAGCTCACCTCTGCTTTCTCTTTGGCTTTCTCATTGTGTGCTCCTAGTACATGAGAAGATCGAGCTCCATCTTGATTAAGAGGATCAATAGACTTGTGTGGAGGGAAAATTAGCTGACCATTCCATGTGTAGGCATGTCTACTATGTTCAGTGACTACAAACATCCTTCCAGAAGTAATGTACAAGTAAATAACCTTCCCAAAAACATTAGGATCCTTGATCTCATAGATGCTCACTCTATCTACTTCATTAGGCTTGTCGAGTTTAATTCTCCAAAATTCTTCATCCATTTCTCTATTCAAGAAGAGTTATATGCTTTTATTATCTTGGGGGATCCATTTGTGCATGATTATTCTTGATAGAATTGACTTACCTCTAGGTATTCTTGGCCCTCTTCTTTCCTCATCCAAGTTTGACTCAAGAATGATCGATCCAAACTCTTCTATACTATCGAGCACATTGGTTACCACATACATGGTTCTATAACCAACATGCTTCCTTGCTAATCTATATAGGATCCCTCTTCAAACTTGACCACAGGGTTCTCAATTTGAAGGGTTGATCTCAAGTTCTAAGTTGGACCACTAATCATCCCAAACCAACCTTGTAGATGTGAGCACCTAAGCGGTTGGTTTGGATATATTCTAATTGAGTGTTGTAGGGACCATCTAGGGTTTGTAATCTTCCTTTAGGATCATCCATGCTAAAGGAAATTTCTAAACAACTTGTATTTGTACTCAAAACATAGGGGCTATCACTTAATTGGTATGTCCAAGACCTACCAGTGTTGTTGGTGTATTTTCTCCAATCCCAGTGCTTGATCATACATAAATATAAACATTTCTTATACACACTCTCAATGAGAGAGACATAGAAACATGCTCTTGTAACTCTTGAAAAGTTATTACTTGAGAAGAAAAAGTCTTTGAAGAATCACGTGGCCATGTTAGGCACAAATTACGAGTTTCCTTAGGAATGATTGATTAGCTAAATGATTCCTCAATTTTTGAGCAACTTTTAGGTACAATCCCTCCAAGCTTTGAATTCAAATGTATCTACAAAAACACCTATGTATAGTCACCGATTAGAGTAGCACTTAGAGCTACATTCTGCAAAGATTTTGATCAAGCACGAAGCCAGAAGTGAAGCTTACAATGTGCTTCTCCTTCCCAAGCTTCATGTCCATTCATAGCATGTTCAATATGTTCAATACAGATTGCTTTTTAAGCTATACTTTAAAGTTGTTCTTATGTGCTATTGCAAGTTCATATTCTCATTTTCAATCAACTTCAGCGAGTGAGCTCTTTGTGTATACTTGATCTTTTGTTGAGCTTTAAATTGGTATAGGTAATTTGATAATTTTATTTTCATCATATCAATTTTCACATCATTTGTTTATTACTCTGAGAGCTACAATAAGTTGAAGCTAACTAGATATACTGGCAGTTAACTCCTAAAATGTGTAGACGATACGTGTATGTTGCTAGATTGATTTCTCTCAATATGGTTTATCAGAATTCATCAAATTTGTTGTTTTAGATTCAATATCTATCTAATTAAAGTATGCAAAAGATCTCTGTTCAATTTTTAACATGCTATGAGCTCTGAGTTAATTTCCAAAGTGCAATCCACCCCAAAATATCAAGTTTTTGCTTCATCTGTTTAAGTTTTTGCTTCATCCATTTTGTATCAACTAGTCTATTTTGATGAATCAATTCGATATTGATACTCCAAAGCACTATGATGTTTTATATACATCCTTAGCAAGCACAAGGTATCTACTTATCATCTTAGAAGTTATCTTGGCAGGTGCATAGCAAGTTTTTGTAGCACCATGCACATCTTTGGAGTGTATCACCCATCTCCCCTCACAGTGGTATTAGAGCAAAGATAAATCAATATGGCAGATGGATTTCCTTCCACCATTGAAAAATTGGATAGAAACAACTACTCAATCTAGCCTATGAGGATGGAGGCCTACCTTTAAGGGAGAAATCTATTTGGATATATATCTCAAAATGAAGTCATGCCAACAATGAGAACAAAAGGACAACCATCACTTGAAGAGCAAGAAAGGCTTAAAACATGGTGCTCAAAGGATGCACTAGCCAAGTCTTACATCTTAAACTTAATCTCTGAATTCTCTTACCTCATGTGAAAGGTTGCAAGTCCTCAAGGGAATCTTGGAAAGCACTTGCTTCTTTTTTCTCATCAAATACCAGAGCAAGAAAGAACCAACTATGGATGGAGTTTATTGCCTCGAAGAAAAGTCCCAAGGAAAGTGTGACTGATTATGTCACTAAAATGAAGGAGATCTCTGATCAGTTAGGAAGCATTGGAGAGGCAATTGAAGAGGAGAAATCATAATGAAAAGCATCAATGGAAGCAAGGCTGATCACAAGTGGGAATCTTTCACAACTGCCATGGACCTATACATGGACATGCAAGTGCCTAACCTCAACACTCATATGGGCCAACTCTTCACACATGAAGCAAAGATAAGCAAGAATGGTGAATCCTCTAGAGGTAATCAGTCTTTTGTCTTATACTCTGATAAAGCTAAATCTAAGGATAAGTCAAAGTCTAGGAAGAATGAAGATGAAGGTAGCTCTTTCCAAGCCAACTTCATAGGTAGAGAAAAAGGTAGAGGAAGAGGTAGAGAAGGAAAGAAAGGTAGAGGGAGACCCCAATCATCCCAATCTTGCAACATTTGTGGCTAATCGAATCATACCACTAAGGAATGTTACTCAAACCCAAGGAATTCCAGAGGAAGAGGGTTCAATAGAGGTGGTTATGGATCAAATAAAGGTAGGTACAATGGAGGATACAAGAACACTACTTCAACAATAATAATCATCAAAATAGATATAGAGGAAGAATGGGTTATAACAACTACACTGAAGATCAAAGTCAAGAAGACTCACTACTCCTCATGAACCTATCATTGAAGTAGAGTAAGTATGATGATCATGTTTTCTATATTGACTCAGGGTCCTCAAATCATGTATCAAGAAATGTAGCATTGCTCTCTGATTTAGGAGATGTTAAAAATAAACACGAAGTGCAGGCAGGTGATGATACAAGACATTTCATGGAAAAACAGGTAATGTCAAGACATCAGATGGCAACATGAATCTTCTAAGGAAGGTTTTGTATGTGCCTACCATAACCAAAAATTTGATAAGTGTTGAAGAGATTTTGGAGAAAGGATTGTAGGATAGGTTTACAAGGCATCGAGCATATGTGAAAGACCCTAAGCAAGGATTTAGGAGAATTGCCAAGGGAAAAAAGACAAGAAGACTCTTCACCTTTGAAGTGGAGGACACCAAGAACATAGCATTATTTAGCTATGGATCTCAAACACTCTCTGAATTGGAGGTATGGGACAAAAGGTTTGCTCATATTGGTGCTTGAACTTTGAAACAAATTTGCAGGGAGCAAAGTGTACTTGGATTATCCAAGATCACAAAACAACATATGATATATGAGTGTGGAGCTTGTCAATTTGGCAAAGCTCGTAGACAACCCTTCAATAGGAAAGGCTATATCATCAAGAATTATTGGATCTTGTCGACACACATATGTGGGGACCAAGCAAAGAACCTTCTATGTTAGGTTCAAAATATTATATATGTTTTATTCATGATTATAGCGGATCGACTATTTTGTACTTTATGAAGCATACAGATGAAGTCTTTAATTGTCTCAGAAAGTATCTGGCTCTTGTAGAAAATCAAACACGTAGATGTCTCAGAAAGCTCAGATCAGATGGGGGTGGAGAATACTTCTCAAATGAACTTGATAATTTCCTATAATAAAGAGGCATCAAAAGAGAGGTGACAACTAGATACACACCTGAACTCAATGCAGTAGCTGAAAAAGGGAATAGAACAATAGTTGAGGTAGCCAGATCCATGCTCAATGAAAAGGGTTTACCAAATTATCTTTGGGTAGAGGTTGGATCAACAGCCACATAGCTTGTAAATAGACTTCCATCAAAGTCTTTAGATGGTATGAATCCCTATGAGGTGTGGAATGGAAGAAGGCCAAGTCTAGAGCATTGCAAAGTCTTTGGATGTCTATCATATGCTCACATACCTTCTCAAATAAGAGGGAAATTGGATGCCAAAGTAGAGAAGTGTATCTTTATTGGATATTATCAAAACCAAAAAGAATACAGATTGTATAATCCCTCTAACATAGGCTTCTTAGTTAGTAGGGATGCAGTCTTTGATGAAAATAAATCTTGTTTTGGATAATGACAAGAAAGTGAAGCTACCCTATGACTTGGAAGAAGAATTTCTATCTCTTCTGACAAAGGAATCAAAGCATCATGAAGATAGTGATTCTGAAGATGACTTGATAGATTTAGAGACATTGAAGCTATGGAAGAGCAAAGGGAAGGCTAAGGTGCAAGAATTATCTCAAGGATCTGAAAGCTCTCATCAACCACTCAAAAGATCAATGAGAGAGAAAAAGAAACTAGAGTGATATGGATTTGATACCTCTTTGCTCACAAAGCATTCAATTTATATGGCTAAGGACTCCAACAATGAAGAACCAACATCATATGAAAAAGCTCAAAGCAAGAAGGAATGGAGAGAAACAATGGATGAAGAAATCGAAGCCCTCATGGACAATGACACATGGGAACTTGTTCCTAGCAAGCCATCAATGAAGGTAATTGGATCAAGGTGGATCTATAAAGTCAAAAGGAATTTAGATGGTAGTACTCATAGATACAAGCAAGGTTAGTAGCCAAGGGGTTTTCCCAGATCCATGGCATAGACTATGAAGAGACCTTCTCACTGTTGTTAAAATGCCTACCATTAGGGTACTTGTTAGCATTGCTGCATCTAGGAATTGGAAGCTATATCAACTAGCTGTAAAGAACACATTTCTCAATGGTCGGCTTTTAGAGGAGGTTTATATGGCACAACCATCTGGTTATGAAGATGCACATCATCCAAATTATGTGTGCAAATTGAAGAAGGCCTTGTATGGTTTGAAACAAGCTCGGATAGCTTGGACTCATTGATTAGTTACCTACTTGCAAGACCAAGGATTCAAAGCTAGAAAAGCACACACATCCTTATTCATCAAGAGGAATGTGAGAACAAACAAAGAAGAAATTGTAAAATCACAAAACTATCGGATATTGGCAGGAAGCATGTACAAACAAAATACGGAGGGTGTACTAGCTTGTTGTGTTGAGGATGATGAACGTAGTAGTTGGTTGCAACAAGCTCATGAAGGACTGCTAGGAAATCACTATTTTAGACAACGAACATTGCAAAATCTAAAACGTTTAGGA
This sequence comes from Ceratopteris richardii, assembly GCA_020310875.1. Classification (NCBI taxonomy): domain Eukaryota; kingdom Viridiplantae; phylum Streptophyta; class Polypodiopsida; order Polypodiales; family Pteridaceae; genus Ceratopteris; species Ceratopteris richardii. The sequence goes on from CM035433.1 coordinate 127,761,558, forward strand.
GTGTATTGGCCTAGTATGGATAGAGAAATACGTGAGTGGATTAAGAATTGTTCTGTGTGTCAGAAGAGAACCGCAATGGAGCATGCGACTCTTTATCACGTATCATTAATTCTAGACTGGAGTGCTCCATTGATAGAATTTATGAGATTAGGAACACTATCGAGTGAGGCTGGTCTAGCAAGAAAACAAAGCATCGAGCAAGAGGCTCAGGACTATGCCTTAGTTGGATACAACCTGTACCGAAGAGGCAAAGATGGTTACCTAAGATTTTGCATTCATGAATTAGACTATTTGAAAGTCTTAGAAACTGCACACAGTGGCGTTGCACGTGGACACTTTGGTCCTGATCAAGTAATTAAGACCATTCTATTCTTAGGACTTTGGTGGCCCACTTTTCATATGGATGCACATACCTATGTCAAGAAATGTGACACATGCCCACATGCCTAATATCCAATCAGAAGAGACGAGATGCGTTTGAGGTGGATGGGAGAGCCACATTTTCAAAGTGGAGTATAGACTTTATAGGTCCTATTAACCCCCCCAGCTAGAAACTCCCATGTAGAGTACATTATTTTAGCCATAGATTACCTTACAAAGTGAATGATGCTCAAATGATGGCTAAGTTCTTAGTCGAGAATGTGTTCACCAGATATGGGTTACCAATAGAATTAGTAAGTCATTGGAAACCTTTTCCAAGAATTCTTGTTGATACATAAGACATGTGCCCCTATCATCCACAAGCTAACAGACAAGCCGAGAGCACAAATAAGATCCTATGTAATGTATTGATCAAAGTTGTAAATAATAAACGCTCTAATTGGGATAAACAATTTCATCATGCTGTTTGGGCTTATTGAGTTGCCTATAAAATGGTAATCAATGCCAACCCATTTCAAATAGTCTTTAGATAAAATTCTATGCTACCATTAGATTTTTTATCCCAACTTTAAGATAAGCACAAGAGCACTAGTGGAATAGACACGAGTTGTCCTCCAAGATCTTTGATCTAGAATGCTTAGGTGAGACGAGGCTACGAGTGGCAGCAGGCATCTATACTGCAAAGAAAAGACAAAAGGCATACTTCAATGCACACATCAAGGATAAAGGATTGAAAGAGGGAGACCTAGTGTTGATTTCCACATCATTAATAGAATATCCACTCGTGGTGAAGTTCAATTGGCCACTTTGGGTGGTGACATATTTCCAAACTATATTAGTGGATGTCGAGTCAAGATATATCAAGAACCTCTTACAGAGGATATGCTAATGAGACTCAACACTGCTAAGAAGAAAAAAGCAGAAGAGTTCAGGGTTATGGAGGAGGCACAGGCAAAGCCTAGAGAGCGCATTAGGAGAAATAAGATAAGGTGAAAAGGCCTAGATGTTAATCCGAATGCCCCAGGATATCCCATGGCCATGTGCCAAACATGAAGTGTAATTGTTTCTCAAATAATCGACCGACGTCCCTTTGTGACCATAGAGGTAGGGCAAGGAAATAATGTAAGGACTGTGAAAGCGTTGATTGACTTAGGTGCAACAACTAGTGCAGTTAGACTTTCATTCTACCAAGACTTGCAATTGAACATCAATCCCATAGAAGCCTATCTCATAGGATTGGGAATTGTGCCAACCCACATTAGAATTAGAGAATTTCATGATCATAAATCCAAGCATCTCACATTCTCTTAGTTCTTCTAAGACTAATTTGTGTGAAAACGATGTTGTGTGTGTCAACAATGCTATAATGCATAAGGACTCAATCATGGAAGAATGGGCTCAAAGGCGAGTAGACCTCTCTTCTTTTTCAAAGACTCTTGCAGCCACAATAATTCAACCATGGGGGCAAGCGTAAGAGTACGAGGCAACCGCTACATCAAATAGAGCAACAACATTTAAGAAGAAAGTAGCTCTTGGCATGAAGCATATTTGGGTACAAATGGGACAATCAAGATCTCGATCTCAAAGCGTACTTCAAATTTGGGTACCAAAGTGATCGATGAGGTCCAACCACAATAACATACAAATTTGGGTGCCTAAGGACTTAGTTGCAGCTCAACAAGGGCAATTATGCATGTGGGTTCCCAAGGAACTCTTACATGTGCAAAATCCTATGTATTACTCTCAACAATGAAGCCAAGAAGAAGTAAGTGAAGGAACCAAAAACAAAGATCAAAAGAACAACTCACCACTCTGCCACAAGTAAGAAGACAAGCAACATGTGTATGGGTTTGGAAGCTAAAAGCACTAGTAGGCCCCACAAAATCGAAGAGCCAACCATGGAGGATATAAAATGTAAGAAACTAGCCAAAGATGAAGAGACCACATGTGATCTATATGTGGCCGAACACAGTTCTAAAATGGATCCCTATACAGACGAATGATCAACTGTCATCATTTCAAGATTCGATGGAAAACTCCAACAAAGACGACGTCAATATCTGCAAGTAGCATCGGAAGCCTTGACATGCGACAACCATGTGCCTTTGCAATAACCTTGTTTGTTGCACCATTCAGGTCATGCGTTTCTAAAGTATGCATTAATATAGGGCCACATTACATAACTGTGCATAGACACAATGGAGAATCCCAAGCACATGAGACACATGTAAACTACATTTTTTATACTAACCTTTTTCTTCTTTTTTTGTGACATTGTTAAAAAAAGGAAAAAACAAAAGAAAGAGAAGAAGGACTAGGACCATGCACTCGAAGAAATTCATTGGTGATTCATCAAAAAGGACATCCGTCAACAATGAAAGAGACATGATGGGAGTACCAAAGTAAGAGATGAACATCGATCGACCTTTCACATTGGTAAGACTCACCTAGTTTGGCAACACTATCACAATGTTAGGATTAGGAAACCTCTTCATCAACATAACCTTGGGCAACTTAGCTCAAGACCCAAAGTTTTTTGCACCATATGTTTTGAAATGCATTCCCCAAGTAAGCATGCATAGGGCCACATTACAAGACTATGCACAAGGCACATATTTTCTTCAACCCATGCACTAACACACTTACCCATCATTCATTATGGGTTATGAGTACTTGGCATGCAAACTATGAAACCCATGTTTGAAAGATCCAGAGGAACTCAAGGTTACAACATCACTAGCTATGAAACAACTCATAGTGGACAACAACTTAAAATCAACTATGACAACCTCTTCTCAGCAACTCGCAATTTTTGGAAGCTCACAAATACACCACAATGTTGGATGCCAAAGAAGTACATACAAAGGGATTAAAACTTGCTAAGGCTAGTAGCAAAAAAATGAATAACAGGACAACAAACCTGGCTGCATTTTGAGGACAGACCACTCTTGTGGATACATGATGGACACTACCTCTCAAAGTACCACATGGAATACCCACTACAAAAATGGTCTATTAGGGACAACAGACTCGAGACGGGGGGGATTTTTGACACTCAAGATCAAGCATGGGGTATAGTAACACATCAAAGAAGTGGACATACAAGAAAGAGGAGCATATAGGGAGCTCCAAGAAGCACATGTCAAATTTTAGAAGAAATCCCTATAAAAATAGTGATTTTGATCACTAAAACCATTGTAAATATCATTTCACTTTTTTGTAACTTCATTTTGTTCAAGCCAAGGAGTCCTCGAGCTTGAGGAGCAAGAAGTATCTACCTACCAATTTTCATAATTTTTAGACTCTATTTGAACCCTCAAATAAGCTCTTGGAAACTAATTTTTAATTAGGTCGGAAACTAGGTGTGCACAGGGCCAAAACTAGTAAAAAAAAACTATAAAAAGAGCTAGAGAGCTCATTTTGAGGGATGGCTTGCTAGAGAGTTAGCTTCTTAGTAGTTTATGAGATCTTTGAGCTTTTGTAAGAGAGTTCCTTTGCAATAGAAAACTTTCCATTGTTCCTCTCTTTGATCTTGCCTTGTATGTGTGTGTGTATGTGTGTCCCTGCTAGTGTGCTTCTCACTCACACAACTGTGCCTTCACATGCTCACGGTCTTCATACCAATCTTCACATCTCCATAGATTGACAAGTAAAGGAGGTGGTTCTCACGCTTGAGCTACAGTAATCAACACCAAAAGTTTGTGTGAATCCCTTAACAACCAACATAGCTTTGTGTCTAGCTAGTGGACCATCTGCATTCCATTTAGTCTTATACACCCATTGGTTTTGAACCACTTTCATACCTGGTGATTTAGGCACTAATTCCCAAGTCTCATTGTCCTTGAGTGATTTCATATCTTCATCGATAGCTCTCTTCCATTCATCCTTTGTTGATGCCTCCTCATACATTTCAGGATCATTGTCTCCTACAACCTTTATCATATAGGCATAGTGCTTGGCAATGAAAGAGTCATAACTTAACCTTTGTGTTGGCTTGTTGAGCCTTGAGGATCTCCTTTCATTCCCTTTAGGGAATTGCTTCCTCAACCTTGATAGCTTTACTTGTGGTGTAGCCACCGCTTCATAGTCTTCTTCGTCCTGTGACTCATTATCACCTTTGTGATCATCATGAGAGTCACTAAGAGACTTATACCTAGATGTTGGTGATTCTGAATAATGGATGATCTCCCTCTACCCAAGCATAGAAACTTTTCCTTAGTGCCACTCAGATATCTCAAAATCATCTTGATTGCTTCCCAATGCTTCTTTTAAAGATTAGACATATATTTGATCACAAATCCCACGACAAATGCAATGTCTAGTCTCATAACTACCACAACATACATAAGACTACCAATAGCAGATTGATAAGGAATTTTGTTCATGAATTCCTTTTCCTCATCGGATTTGGGGCAATCATCCTTGCTCAATTTCACATATGTGGGTAAAGGTGTACTCAATGCGTTTCCACCCATATGTGGGTAAAGATGTGATGGGGGACGATTCTAACACCCCAATGCAAAAATGGAAGATGGCTGCCCTCCACTAGGTCCACAAGCAGTGATATATTCTCACTGTTACAAGCTTTTCTCTACACCAGTACAGAGGGTGCAAAGATATACCTTCACAAATTTGGCAATTGCTCACAACTCACTTAGCCAAATAACTTGAAACTTTGGCAACATTTAGGGCACAATATTAGAGACCAAATGAAGCTTGAAATCAATGAAAATTAGTACAATGATAGAGCAAACAAGGCTCTGCAATCTGGAAGAATCAGATTTGGAAAAGCCTAACTACACTTCTAGATAGAGAGGAGCAAATTCATGAGAAAATGAGGGAAGCAACCAAGGGGGCTGCTTGCTGGAGTTTATGACTTCACTAAACTAAGTGGGAAACTTGTGGAATTCATACAACTCAAGAAACAAAGGTGGTATGATGCTTATATAGAGTTTTACTTTTCCTACAATCTAGCTAACCACCCACAAATCAGTGTAGGTGCACTTTTGGTGGCTGATTTGATGAGATTTGAAATTGATTGAGTTTTTTGGAGCTTCTAACTTTATTCCATGACTTTGGGTCCTCTTTTTTTATTGTTCCACTTGCAAAACTCATGGTTGAGCCTTTTTGCATGATTGAGACTTGATTTTCAACACTCCCCCTCTTGTACATTTAATCCATCATCAAATGGATAATATAGACCTTTATTCACTGGTCCTTTGAGGTAGCTAAGTACCCTTTTGGCTGCAACAAGACAAGGTACTCTTGGTGCTTGCAAAAATTGAGATAACACTCCAACTACATGTGCAATATCAAGTCTTACCATAGTAGCATACAAGAGAGAACCAATTATTTACTTATACATGGTCACATCCTTGACTTTTTCACCTTCATGAGCACTTAGTTTAACATTTACTTCTAATGGATTTGAAATGGGCTTGCAATCACACAAGCCAAACTTCTTCAAAAGATCAAGAATGTATTTCCTTTGCATCAAGTATATACCTTCCTCTTTATATACTACTTCAATCACAAGGAAGTACCTTAAAATCACTAAATCTGAGATTTTAAACTCATATACAAGCTTCCTCTTTATGTCCTTGGTGTTGGCTTCATCATCCCCTATAATGATCAAATCATCAACATGTATACAAATGAAAACAATTTTGCTACCTTCCTTCTTCACAAAGAGTGATGGGTCTACATCACTTTGATTGTATCCACATTTTACCAAGTAGTCCACAAGTCTTTGGTTCCAAGATCTTGGGGCTTGCTTGAGTCCATAAAGAGCCTTCTTTAGCCTGCATACATGATGTGGAAACCTCTCATCTTCAAAGCCTTGGGGCTGGTCCATGAAGACTACCTCTTCAAGCTCTCCATTTAGGAAAGCATTCTTCACATCCAACTGGTACATCTTCCAACCTTTTGAGGCTGAAATTGCAATCAAACATCTGATGGTGGACATCTCAGCTACGGGACTGAATGTTTTTTCAGAGTCTATGCCATAGGTTTGAGCAAAACCTTTGGCAAACAACCTTTCTTTATACCTAGAGATGCTCCCATTTGCATGCCTCTTTACCTTGTACACCAATTTGTTGCCAATGACTTTCATGTCCTTTGTTCTTGGCACCAATGACCAAGTATCATTTCCTTCAAGTGCTTTGACTTCCTCCTCCATGGCTTCAATCCATTCCCTATGCTTATTTGCTTCTTCAAAAAAGTTAGGTTCTTCACAAGCTATAACTTGAATCATGTAGGCATAGTGTCTTGCAATGAATGAATCGTAAGTTAACGTTTGAACAGGGTATTTAACCCTATTGGATGACCTCACCTCACCATTAGGTGGTAGGAATCTCCTGATCCTTGGTTTAGATGCTTTATATCCTAGAGTTTCTAATTTTTCCATATCTTCATCACTTGTCGATTCCATATCCACCCATCGATGGTCTTCATCATTTGCCTTTTCCTTTCCTTTGCTACTTCCTTCACTTGAATGAGCTTCATTCCTTATCCTTCCATGCCAAGATGATTTAGTACTCTCCTTTGATGGTGTACTTGAAGTGGTTGGACCACTTATCTCCATGCTTTGTTGTTGCTTGTTGAACTTCTTCTCGGCTTCATATGCATCGTCAACTTGTAACACATCTTTGCTACCATACCAGGGTAGGAACACATCAAATATTACACCCCTAGATATCTTAAGCTCTTTGGTGCAAGGGTTATAGCATCTAAAACCCTTTTCCTCTGAATAATATTGAAGAAATACACACCTATCTGCCTTCGGGTCTAACTTGTGTCTCAATTCTTGAGGTATGTGAACATACACACACACAACCAAATACTTTGAGATGTGAAAGGTTGATTTTCTTACCACACCAAGCTTCATAAGGTGTAACTCCATGTACTCCTGAGGTTAGACACCTATTCATAATGTATATGGCTGTATTTGTTGCATCAGCCCATTGATAAGAGTTAGGAACATTCATTTCATTTAACAAAGATTTAGCCACTTCTACTATGTGTCTATTCTTCCTTTCTGCCACCCCATTTTGTTGAGGTGTACACCTGCACGAGAATTGCCTTTTGATGCCATGGTCATGTAGAAAATCTAGAAATTCATTTGAAAAATACTCTCTCCCTCCATCCGATCTGAGAGTCTTTATATACTTCCCTGTTTCCTTCTCCACTAGGTTTTTGAACCTCTTGAAGTGGTAAAACACCTCTGACTTTGACTTCATGCAGTACATCCAAACAAACCTTGAATGATCATCTATAAATGTGATAAAATATCTATTACCTGTCCCAATACATCCGTGTGTATGAGATTCAACACTTCATTGCTCACATGTGCTCCCTTCTTGAATGGCAATCTACTTCGTTTTCCTAATTGACAAGCATGGCACAAATGTTGCATATTCTAAGATGTAAGATCACGTAGACCACTCACCAAGCCCTTCCTTTGCATGTTCTTCATAAGATTTGCTTCATGTATAAAAAACTATCAAGATCTTGCATGTCCATGTAATCAAGATCTTGCATGTCCATGTAGAGGTCCATGGCTATGGTAAAGGCTTCCCATTTTTCATCTGGATTTATTCCATTGATTACTTTTTTATTGTCTCCATTATTCATAAGATTTGCTTCATGTATAAAAAACTATCAAGATCTTGCATGTCCATGTAATCAAGATCTTGCATGTCCATGTAGAGGTCCATGGCTATGGTAAAGGCTTCCCATTTTTCATCTGGCTTTATTCCATTGATCACTTGCCTTACTACTTTCTCTTCATCAATGAATTCTCCAATGCTTCCAAGTTGCTCTATTATGTCCTTTATGTTGGTGACAAAATCATTCACACTCTACTTGGGCATCCTCTTGAGTGTCATGAACTCCATCCACAATTGGTTCTTCCTTTTCTTGGTACTTGATGAGAAGAATGATTCAAAAGCATTCCATGTCTCATATGAGGTCTTTCAAATCCTAATGTAAGGAAGTAAGAAATAAGAGAGAGATTTAAGAATGTATGACCTTGCTAAAGCATCCTTTGAGCACCATGTATAAAACTTCTCTTGTTCCTCTTGTTTTGGTCGGCCCTTGCTTCTAAGGATTGGCATCATTTCATCTCCAAATATGTAACCATAGAGGTTCCTCCTTGAAGATAAGTTTCCATTTTGAGTGAACAATTTGAGTAATTACCTTGATCAAATTTTTCTATGAATGAGCGGAATCCATCACCCCAGATTTCTAGTTGCTTTGATACCACCATGAAGAGCTGATTGATTAAGTCTAGAGCTGAGTTTGTGCTACAACAAACTTGCTTTACACTAGCCAATATAACTCTAGGGATGCCTAGTAGATTTCCCTTGATTCCCAAATATGCATTAAGAACCATCAAGGCCTTTGGACCATCACTCTCAATTTTTTGCATCAAAACAGATAACTCCTACGTGCAAGGAATGTGAAGAACATTCTATTTTTGGATGACATAGTCTCCGTATTATGATAACCTAGTATGATTTGGCTAGAGAGATTTTTCAAACATCTAATTGGAGTGTATAAAATCTACACCATACATGGAGAAATAAATATAACATGTTAGATAGGTCACCTTGGATTTTTAGGAACTAGCAAGGTGCAAACAGAGTGAGCCTTAGAAGTTCATATCTCAATATCTACTAAACTAAATGTAATGAATTGGATATGTAAATACTAGATGCTTCAATATAAGAATCCCAAGTTAACTTATAGGAAATGGATACTTAGACATAGAGATATTGACTCAACAATTTCACTCTCTACATGAAATTATTTAAGTGGAATGTAGATAAAAACTTACTCATTGAAATGTATCCAAATATGAATGATGTTGCACATATGATATAGCGGGTGTGTAAAGGGATATAGATAGAGGATGTGAGCTCAAAGTAGACTTGGATTTCTAGCTCAATCTTAGTCAGATCTTTTGCTCTACCTCTGATTAAGAGATCTGAGTATCTATACTCATATTTGAGTTTAAACTTGGTTTATATTCACTAGATTCCGATTACTAGAGTCATGGAATGGACTCCTTAATAAAGTAAAACTCTATATAAGCATCATCCCACCTTTGTTTCTTGAGTTGTATGCATTCCATGAGTTTCCCACTTAGTTTAGTGAAGTCATAAACTCCAGCAAGCAACCCCCTTTCTTGCTTACCTCATTTTCTCATGATTTCGCTCCTCTCTATCTAGAGGTGTAGTTAGGCTTTTCCAAATCTGATTGTATCAGATTGTAGATCATTGTTTGCTCTCTCATGTTTGCTCTCTCATTGCACTCATTTTCATTGATTTCAAGCTTCATTTGGTCTTTCAAATTGTGCCCTAAACTTTGCCAAAGTTTCAAGTTATTTTGCAAAGTGACTTGTGAGAAATTACCAACTTTGTGAAGGTATATCTGTGCACATAGAAAGAGAGTGTTGCAAACAAGTAGCCTGATTTGTAGAGGGTGGTTCTCTCAGCTGACTTGTGGACCTATTGGAGGGCAACCATCTTCCATTCTTGCAATGGGGTGTTAGAATCATCCCCCTTCAGTGGTATTAGAGCCGTATTGGAGGCTTGGAGACCTTAGTGGCATCATGTTGAACACTTGAAGGGATCAAGACAACTCATGGAAGCACAAGGAGGACTCATCAAAGCAAGAAGACATTGAAAGGGGGCTACGTCAATCGAGATCTCAACTAGTCAAAGGTTAGCAAGGGAGAAGCTATCAAAAGGTAATGTCCACACCTTCTAAAGCATACAAAAACTTGAGGAGAAGCTAGAGGAGCATCTTAGAGCTCACTATGGCTGCGTATAATGCACAAATAGAGAACTTAGAGAAAGGAAATTATCAACCATGGAAATTTAGAGTTAGCAACTACCTTATGGGCAAAGGATTGTGGGGATTAGTGAGTGGCACGGAGCCAATTCCTCATGTACATGGTCCACCACTTCAAGGGCAGGTCAAGGCACTTAATGAATGGATAGAAAGGGATAGGAGAGTCATATTCATTCTGTCCCAGCACATAAGCAATAGCATGATAGGGCATATACAAGACTTGGACACATCCAAGAAGGTTTGGGAGACCTTGGCGAGATTGTGCTCTTCATCAACCAAGGCAACGAAGATTCAGCTCAAGAATGAGCCGAATAATCTTAGGAAATCACCAAGTACTAACATAAACAAGTACATTTTCAAGGTTAAGGAGCTTGCAGATGCTTTAAGCTCAATTGGGAGCCCAATCGAAGATGAGGATCTTGTTGCGCACACTCTTAATGGCTTAATAGAGGACAAAAGGTGGAAAGCATTCACCACATCAGTTTATGTGAGGGATTCCCTACCAGACTTTGATCAATTAGTCACATTGATGGCGACCAAGGAGATGAACCAAGGAGGTTCACAATCAAAGGGCAGCCAAGCCCAAGTTTTCTATGCAGGTAAAGGCAAAGGCAAAAGAGGTGAACAAAACTCCCAAGGCAAAGTGAGAGGTCTCCTCTCTATGCAGATAAGAATAAGAACCAAGATAACAAAGGCGAGGGTAAGAAATTTGATGATGAAGGTAGTACCTCTCAAGAAAACTTTGTTGGTAGAGGTAGAGGCTCAAGAGAAAGAGGTAGAGTAGCAAGATAAGGCAAAGGGAGAGCTCAAGGCGCATCTCCATGTGCCATATGTGGTCTAGCCAATCACATTATTGAGAATTGTTTCGAGAATCCTAGGAACCAAAGAGGAAGAGGTTACAACCGAGAAGGCTATGGAAGCTTAACAAGAAAATTTAACAACTTCAATGGATACAATATCAATTCATACAAAATCAATAACTACCAAGGAGGCTAAAAAGGAAGGAGAGACTACAACAATTATTAAGATGAACAAACATAAGAGAAATCACTCCTTCTGATGAATATGACCATGATGGAAGGTAAAGTAAATGATCATGTATTTTATATAGAGTTAGGTTGCCCAAATCACGTAGTAGAGAATGTAGCTCTACTCTCAAATTTGGAGGATCCAATGAATAGAAATCAAGTCCAAAATAGAGATGACACAAGGCATCAAGTTGCGAAGATAGGTAATGTGAAGACTCGAGATGGTAATATGAACCTATTGAGCAAAGTAGTGTATGTGCTAACTATCACCAAGCATATCATAAGTGTATGAAAAATTGTTGAGAAGGGATTGCACATCAGATTCGCAAAAAATGGAGCACTTGTTGAAGAACCACATCAGGGATTCAAGAAGATAACTAGAGGAGAAAAATGAGGTAGATTATTCACATTTGGACTTCACGACACTAGAAAAATTTCATTGTTCAATTGTGGTAATCAAACTCTATCAGAGTTGGAAATTTGGCACAAGACATTAGGTCACATAGGTTAAAGAGCTCTCAAGCAAATCAATAGAGATCAAAGTGTACTTGGTCTATCAAATATATCCAAAAAACACATGATTTATAAATGTAGTGCTTTTCAATTTGGTAAATCTCATTCGCAATCCTTCACAAAGAGAGGATACATACATGGAAACTTATTGGAGCTAGTCCATACATGTGTATGGGATCCAAGAAGAAAGCCTTCAATCTCTAGATCTAGGTACCATGTATCATTCATTGATGATTATAGTAGATGGACCATACTATACTTCATGAAGCATTAAAATGAAGTGTTTTCATGTTTCAAAAAGTATTTAGCTCTTGCTAAGAATGAAACAGGTAAAACCCTTAAGAGTCTAAGGTCAGCTGGAGGGGGAGAATACTTCTCCCATGACTTTGATTCCTATCTGTTGGAACATCAAGATTACACTATGCTTGAGATGGATTTGATGTACATCAAAAACTCTCACTTGGATTAGGTCAAAGAAATATCCTTTGGAGAGTTCTTTTACTTATGCTCATTTATTGTATTAATAAAAAAATAGATTTTTCATCGATCTTTTACCATTGTAAAAGAATTGAGCTTAAAAGTAGATAGATAGAGCCCAAATCCCACGAATTTGTGGTGGTTGCATTGCATTTAATCAATCAATCAATCAGTTAAAAGTAGATCAAACTACATCTTCACTTTTCCTAGATTGTAGGAAACTGAATTGATTCCCTCCAACAACTCTTACCGCCTTCATTTGAATTCAAAATCCACTCGTAGACATCATGGATCACTTCTAGAGTCTATATAACATCATCTTCTTCGCCAATAGTAAGATTGCAAAGGTTGTTTCTCTCTCTACAAAGCTCCAAATTGGATGGAACATAGCTCATTGAGACGATATTAGTATCTAGTTAATGCTTATAGAGTTTTATGGCATTTGATGTTGTAGAGTGCGAGAAATCTCCATTTTTCTATCTCGGGGTCAATCTTTGCATATTCCTTAAAAATAGGAGGTACCACCGTTGAGTGTCTGATTCATTCCAATAGCATGTTTTTCTTATTCCTTATACTCTTGTGCATTATATACACTAAGATCTATGTGTATCACTCCCATAAAAGGATCTTTTGTAATTTTAATCACGCTGGTCACTATGAGCATTTAAAGTTCATTTTCTCTTCCATAAATAATAAGTTTTTGAGCTAGTCGATGTGCAAACTATCTGTTTTGTATCGACTCTTTCTCCTTCATGTTCCAAAATACATAGTGCACTTTATTTCACTTATCACATGCCTATAAGGTCTATTTGAGTCTCCATAAGCGCAAGGGCTGGTCTTATGCTGGTTGATCAGACCAAACTTCGTCGCTTAGAAACTCACTTTTCTACCTCCTACAAGCTTCTCCAAGTTCTTCCAATGGTATCAGAGCTAGATCAAGATGGGTGACAGCTTTCCCTAAATGATTGAGAAGCTTGATCAACACAATCATGCGGCTTGGAAAATCAGAGTGGAGGCCTATTTGCAAGGTAGAAATCTTTATGGGCTTGTAGCAGGTCATGAAGCTATGCCTATTCCAAGATCCAAAGGAGGACCTACGAAAGAGGAGACAAATATGCTCACACTTTGGTGAGAAAGGGATGCTCAAGCAAGGTCATACATACTCAACTCTATCTTTGACTTTCTATTACCGCATATTAGAGGATGCAAGACATATCAAGAGACTTGGGATGCCCTCAAGATTTTCTTTTCTGCTAGTACCAAAGCAAAAAAGAGTCATCTTTGGAATGAGTTCAACCAAATGAATAAGACACCTAAGCAAACAATTAGAGAGTTTGTTACCAAGGTCAAGAAGGTTGCAGATCAATTAGCATCCATTGGAGAGCTGATTGAAGAAGAGGATATCATGAGACAAATTATCAATGGGATTCAAAGTGATAAGCAATGGCAATCTTTCACGATAGCTTATGATCTCGTCATGGATGTGCAAACTCCACTTCAATATCTTTCTTGGGCAACTCTTCAATCAAGAAGCCAACAATAACATAAAGGAAGGTAACTCCTATCATGGTAATTCAACTAGCGCTCTATATGCAGATAAGAAGGATAAAAAGTTGAAAGGCAAGAAGAAGGAAGAAGATGAAGAGGAGACTTCCCAAGCCAACTTCACAAGCAAGAGCAAGTGGAAAGGGAAGAAGAAAGGAACAAAGCATGACAAAGCCAAATGTTAGAATTTTCAACCTTGTGCCATTTGTGATAAGACCAACCACACCACTTAGAATTGTTGGTTGAATGAGAAGTCCCAGAAAGGAAGTGGAAGAGGTTGATATGGTAGCAATAGAGGCAGAGGTGAACACTTCAGCAATAACAATAGAGGCTATAATAGAAGGGAATTCAAAACTTATTCAGAAGATCAACCACAGGAAGACTCATTTCTTCTTATGAATCTAAGACACAAAGAAGGTAAAGAAGATGATCATTTGTTTTACATAGATTTAAGATGTTTGAATCATGTTGTAGGCAACATTGCTCTTCTATCTGATTTCAAAAGTCCAAAGCATAGACATGAAGTTCAAACAAGGGATGACATTAAGCACAATGTGGAGAAGATTGGTAATGTCAAAGCTTCGAATGGTAGGAGAAACATTCTAAGTAAGGTTCTCTTTGTACCCACTATCACTAAGAACCTAATAAGTGTAGCCCAAATAGTTGAAAAAGGCTTGCAAGTTAGGTTCACCCAACATGGAGCTTTTATGGAAGATCTATGTCAAGGCTTCAAGAAGATAGCTAGAGGTGAGAAGCACGGTAGACTCTTTAATTTGAAGTAGGAGAAACTAGGAACATAGCTCTATTCACTTTTGGGCCTCAAACCCTAAGTGAGCTTGAAGTGTGCATAAGAGACTTGCTCATGTGAATGAAAGAACCTTGAAGGATATATGCAGGGATCAAAGTGTTCTTGGACTACCAAACATATCAAAGCAACACATGATCAACAAGTGTGATTCATGTGAGATTGGAAAGGCACAAAGACAACCATTCAACCACAAAGGCTACATCCACAATAACTTATTGGACTTCGTACATATAGATGTATGGGGACCAAGTCAAGAACCTTCATTGGTGGGATCACGGTATTATGTCTCATTTATTGATGACCATAATAGATGGACTATTCTATACTTTATCAAGAGTAAGAATGAAGTGTCTGATTGCTTCATGTATCTAGCACATGTGGAGAATCATACAAGTAGATCACTCAAGAAGCTCAGACCTGATAAAGGTATCAAAAGGGAAGTGACTACTAGGTAGTCTCCTCGACTGAATGGAATTGGCAAGAGGAGAAACAACATATTGGTTGGATTAGCCCAAACGATGCTTGAAGAGAAGAAGTTGCCACATTATCTATGGGTAGAATCTATTTCAACTCCTATGTACCTTGTCAATAGACTACCATCCAAATCACTGCAAGGTATGACTCGTTATGAAGCATGGTATGGAAGAAAACCTAGTCTTCGACATTGCAAGGTGTTTGGTTGTTTAGCTTATGTTCATGTACCATCACAAATAAGAGGTGAGCTAGATGAAAGGGCAACAAAGGTAGTGTTTATTGGCTATGAATCAGCTTAAATGGGTTACAGGTTCTATAATCCTTCAACTAAGAAATTCACTACAAGTAGAGATGTGTTTGAAGAACACAGGTCTTGGTTGTTGGAGTTAGACGTCTACGGAAGCACGCGAACAACACAAGGAAGAAGAAGAAGCTTGGAGCACAACACACAATATTGAATGTATTACTAGAGAATGTACAAAGGTAAGTAGCCCATTAGGGCAATAGGCGTATATACAAGCGGGGGGAAAAAACCTCCTAAAGAGGGAAAAACGTGCCCCCGCGGTCTTAGAGTGTTCACACACATCACTACCTCAATATATCAACAAATCCCCCCAGGGAGTGATGCGGTGAACAAGGAGCTGACACTCATGTATAAGGAAGTGCCAAGCTATGTGGAAATCACTCCACAAAAGGAAGTAAGCCCAAAGCTTTGTGCAAAGCTTCAAACTTCTCCCTAGGGAGAGCCTTCGTGAAAAGGTCTACAATGTTCTCCTGCGTGGGCACATATTCCAAGCTGATCTCCTCAGTAGAGAACCTCTCCTTGACATAGTGATAATGCACCTCAATGTGCTTAGTGCGAGCATGGAACACAGGGTTCCTCGCAATTGCCAATGCGCTCTGACTGTCAATGAAGATGGTGGTGGCAGAAGTCTGACTAACACCCAAATCATCCATAAGGCGTCTAAGCCACACACACTCGAAGTGGCCACAGTAGGCTGCTTCTTGCTCAACCAAGATATACATGAGCTACCAAGCATGCAGCAAAAGCCACTAGTGGACACATAAGTGTCATAGCAACCAGCCCAATCAGAATCAGAAAAAGCATGCAAATGTGGTGGTAGTAATCCCCCCTTGGGATAAAACAACCCAAGTGGCCGAGTACCACTCAAATAGCAAAAGATGCGCTTAACTGCCTGCCAATGCTTGACTCCTAGGCAATGCATATACCTACTTATATGTGAGACAACAAACTGAATATATGGCCGAGTAATGCATAAGTAAATCAAGCATCCAACAGCCTGCTGATAGAGAACAACATCAAATGCATCTCCAGCATCATGAAGACTCAATCATAAACCTGTCTCCATAGGAGTGGCAATAGGCTTACAGTCTTCAAGGCCAAAACATTGCAATAATATGTCAATATATTTCGTTTGACACAAAGCCATTCCACCATCAACTTGCATAAACTGAATGCCCAAATAGTGATGCAAATGCCCCAAATCAGACATCTCAAATGAGGCATGCAAATCAGCCTTAAAATCAGCAATATGCTTCTCAATAGGACCAGTGAGCAGCATGTCATCCACATAGACAACAATGATCAGAAGCACATCATTTTCACGCTTAACATATAAGGTGCTTTCAATTGGACTGTTCTCAAAACCATGTGCAATCAGATAGGCATGTATCTTCTCATACCAAGCACGTGGTGCTTGCTTTAAAACATATAATGCCTTCTTTAACATGCACACCTAGTTTTCATGCCCTTTGTGCACAAAGCCAGGGGGCTGAAAAACATACACTTCTTCATGCAATTCACCATTCAAAAATGTTGTTTTAATGTCCATATGATGTACATTCCAACCATGATGAGCTGCAAGTGCACAGATGCTACGAACAATAGTCATATGGCATGTAGGTGCAAAGGTCTTATCAAAATCAATGCCTCTGTGCATAACCATTTGGTACAAGCCTAGCCTTATACCTGTCAACTGTATCATCTGGTTTACACTTCAGCTTGTATACCCACTTAGTGTCAATGGCCTTCTTGCTAGGAGGAAAGTCACATAAAGACCAAGTACCATTCTTCATTATAGCATCATATTCAGATTGCATAGCAGCCATCCAATTTTTTGAATTTTGTTCGTCATCAAACGAAACAGGCTCATTCTCATCACAGAGACTAGATGCAGCCATAGCATAGCAATCTGATGCAAAAGAGGCACTATGAGAGCCTGAACAAGTACGATATGATAGAGGTGCATCTAATTTGCTATCATGCAAAGTGTGCACCAACCATTTTGGCATAGTTTTTGCCTCCTCAATATCAGCTCTCTCATCAACAAGTGCATCATGTAAATTTGCATCAGAAATGGGATGATCTACATAATCACATGAAACCTGCAAAGGCTGAGAAGTTGCCTCATTGGGACCAGCACTAGACTATCGACCTGTAAAAAGAGGCAGCAAAGTATCATACATGTCTTTGGAGCTAAGAGATGTCTCCTTAGTACATGAAAGCAATGGCTGAATAGCATCTTCCACAAAAACAACATCACGGCTAACCAGAATGCGTTTAGTCTGTGGATGATATAGACGATAGCCTTTACTTTCAGAACTGTACCCAACAAAAATACATTTTATTGCTTTATCATCCAATTTTTTGCGATGTTGTTTAGGCACTAATGCATATGCCAAACAACCAAAAACACGTAGATGAGCAACAAATGGCTTGCGATCATGCCAAGCCTCATATGGAGTGATAGACTGGAGTGCTTTAGTGGGACACCTATTCAGTACATATGTTGCACACATGATAGCCTCAAGCCAGAAACTATGTGGTAAAGCCTGACTCTTGACCATACACCTTGCCATCTCCATGAGTGACCTGTTCTTTCGTTCAGAAACTCCATTCTATTGAGGTGTATACGGCACTGTAGACTAGTGTTTTATCCTACGTTCAGCTAGAAATGCATTAAAATTAGCAGACATATATTCCCCCCCTCGATCAGAACGGAGGGTGCCCATTTTACATGCTGACAGATTTTTAGCCAAAACCAAAAACTCTTTGAAGCACATGAACACTTCGGACTTTGCCTTCAATGGATATACCCATGCATGCCTGGAAAAATCATCGATGAAAGTCATGAAGTAAAGATAGTTCCCAAAAGAAGGTGCTTGCATAGGACTACAGACATCACTATGTACAAGCTGCAATTTCTGAGTAGCCCGAACTGAACCATCTTTTGGAAAGGACGAATGCTGCATTTTGCCCAAAATACAACCTTCACAAACATGTTTTCCAGGTGCCTCAAGTTTGGGCAAAGAGGACACCATTTCAGATTTCTGCAAGCGTAGCAAACTAGAAAAATTCAGATGACCAAAGCGTGCATGCCAAAGCTTTGCATCTGATATATCTGGAGAATCATTTACTTCACATGCCAAATCATTTACATATATTTCATAGTCTATGAGCTTATACAGCCCACGACATAAAATGCCAGAAGCAATAATCACATCGCCATGTGATAGAACATGAAGTGTACACCTGTCATCAACAAATTTCACAACCAAGCGAATCTTTCCTAATGCAGAAACTGATAATAGGTTCTTCTTGATCCCTGGCACAAATAAAGCATCTGACAAAGTGAAAGAACTACCATCAGCAGTAGTCAAAATGATCTTACCAACTCCCATAACAGGATAAGAAGAGTTGTTGGCACATGTAACAGTATTCCCTGTAGGGGCAGGCTCGAGTGAGGAGAAGAAACTGCACTATGAGGTAATATGTTTGGTCGCCCAACTATCAAAATACCAAACATCTGAGTCTACTACAAACATGCACTGCTCATGAGAAGATGGGTCAAAATTGCAGACAGTAGTAAACGTCCATTCTTCTTCCTGCACAAGATTAGCAGACTCTGTTTTTGGTGTAGAGGCTTCTGCAACAACCATTCCAGCCTCTTTCTTCTTTGCCTCTTTTGCAGCAAGTTTTGGACAGTTCTTTATGATATGATCATTCCCTTTACAGTACTTACAAAACAGTTTCTGCTTTTCTGATTTCTTCTCATCTTTATCTTCCTTCTTTGAATATGCTGAATTAGCAGATTTTTGCTTACTAGTTGAAGAGCTCCATTTTCTTTTGCCCTTCTGACTAGCCAGGAAAGCTTGATCTGCAACTCGCATAATGGACCTGTTTTGCCTGGACTGATCTTCCTGCAAAACAATAGAGACTAACTCCTCAAATGATAAGGCATTCGGATTGCCTTTCATCATCAACCAAAGAGTAGAAGCAAAACTCTGATATGAATTAGGAAGACCATTCAGAACGGTATGCACAAGTGAGCTATCTGGTATAACCTCATCAGCAGAAATCAATTGTTCCTTCAAGTCTTTGATCTTTGTTAGGAAACTGTCCATAGAATCACCTTCATTCATGTGCTCACTCTCCAACTATTTTCGGAGGTAAGCAACACGAGCCTCATTCCTAGCTTGGTACAATGTGGTAAGTGTATCCCAAGCATCCTTAGCTGTTCTACAAGAGCGAATGTGAGGAATAATGGCACGTTTGACAGACAAAGCTATCAATACATGTGTCTGAGCATCTCTGCAATCCCAATGAATCTGCTCTACAGTAAGTGCAGCAGAAAACGCAACACGAAGAGGAATATGCAGAATATCATCATCTTCGACACCTTCTACATAATCTTCAGTACCTACAGTTGGAATAGTTGTAGGTGTGATAGGACATTTTTCGACACCCTACACAATGTTCCACAATCCTTTTGCAACCAACACATGTCAAATCATATAAGCCCATAACGAGTAGTTGGTACCATCCAACTTATCCTCAATAGCCAACATACAAAATACATCACTGCTTTCAGCCATGGCTGGTGACTAAAATACCTTGATGCAGAAAATTGACTGTATCTCAAAAAGTTGAACAGAATTGCCCAGACAAAATCCACTAGACCTGTAGCAGACTTTGAGACGCTTATACTGGTGAATAGAGACTAGTATATACCTTTGGCACAAAAAGATGAAATAGCATGCACAAGCACTATGATAGTGCGTTCGGAAACACGCTAAGTATGCTCACCAAAATTCGTGCGATCCTGAGACTGCAATAGGAGGAGTGTCGATGGCACCCTAGATGAACCGACGACCTGCTCTGATACCAATTGTTGGAGTTAGACGTCTGCGGAAGCACGCGAACAACACAAGGAAGAAGAAGAAGCTTGGAGCACAACACACAATACTGAATGTATTACTAGAGAATGTACAAAGATAAGTAGCCCATTAGGGCAATAGGCGTATATACAAGCCGGGGGGAAAAACCTCTTGAAGAGGGAAAAAAGTGCCCTGGCGGTCCTAGTGTGTTCACACACATCACTACCTGAATATATCAACATTCGTATGATGAAAACAAACAAAAAGTAACTCTACCATATGATCTTGATTCTGATTCTCATCAATTAGAAAGCAAGCATGATACATAGGTCAAGGATCCAAGAAGTGATACAGATGATGACCAAGATGAAAGAGAAAAGGATTACAAACTATGGAATTCAAGAGGCAAAGCAAAGATGCAGGAGTGTGGAGAATGCTCCAAGAAAGCACCCAGAAGATGAACAAGAGAGAAGAAACAAACAAAAAGGTATGGATATGATTCCACAATTGTTACAAAACATTCAATCTACGTGACGAAAGACTCAATTTTAGAGGTACACTCAACCTATGAAGAGGCAAAGGAAAACCCTAATTGGGAAAAGGCCATGAAAGAAGAAATAGATGCATTGAAGGAGATTGCTACTTGGGATTTGGTTCCAATGTCACCGAATTAAAAGGTAATTGGTTGTACATGGGTATATAAAGTTAAAAGAAACTCAGATGGATCAGTTTGCAGGTACAAGGCAAGATTAGTTGCCAAAGGATGTTCACAAACTCATGGTATAGACTATGAGGAAAAATTATCACCAGTTGCAAAGATAACTACAATCAAGACATTGATAAGTGTCGTTGCTCCAAGGAATTGGAAATTCCTCCAACTTGATGTAAAAATTGCATTTCTAAATGGTTGGATAAGTGAAAAGGTATGCATGTGACAACCACCAAAATTTGAAAACCTTGATCATCCATCTTATGTTTGTAGGCTTAAGAAAGCATTCTATGGATTGAAATAAACTCCTAGAGCTTGGAATTATAGGTTGGTTACATATGTTCAATATCAAGGATTCAAACCTAGCAACTTAGACCCCTCTCTATTCATCAAAAGGGATCACAATGAGGTTATCTATCTATGTGTATATGTAGATGATATTATTGTGATAGGTGGTGATCTGAATGGCATTCAAAGGATCAAGAGACACATGCAAGGGGAGTTCAAAATCAGTTACTTAGGTGAGCTCACATATTTCCTAGGTATGTAGGTCATATACACAGATGAAGGAATGTATTTGACTCAGAGAAGATATATTCAGGATCTACTGCTTAAGATCAAAATGGAGAACACTTAATCTGCAGGTACACCTTCGAAGATGAATCATAAACTTAGTGTTTATGAAGGTGAGAAAATTCAAGACATTAATGATTATCAAACCTTGGTAGGTAGCTTGATATATGCTACTCATACAAGGGTAGACATCTCATATAGTGTCAGAGTGCTTAGTCAGTTCATGGACTCACCTAGAAGGCCATACATGGATGCAGCTAAGAGAGTACTTACCTCAAAGGTACAATCAATGAAGGTATATTATATCCTTAATCTTCAAATTTGAATATCAAAATCTATTCAAATGTAGATTGGGCAGGAGCCAAGGATGATAGAAGAAGTACCTCTGGTTACTTAGCATTTATAGGTTCAATGCTAGTGTCTTGTAGTTCCAAGAAGCAACCAACAATTGCTTTATCCTCAAGTAAAGCAGAGTACAAAGGTTTCACCATAGCAACTCAAGAGGCAATATTGTTAAAGGCATTGTACACAGATAAATTGGGACTTGTGAGTTCCAAACCTCAAATATTTGGAGATAATGTAAGTTCCATGCGTCTACCAGAAAACCCTATTTCTTATGCAAGGACAAAGCACATAAAAGTCCATTACCACTTCATCAAGGAGAAAGTATTGAAGAGATCTCGGATGCACTTGGTTCAATAGGATGTGTTGTAGATGATGATGACCTAGTTGCCCACACACTTAATGGGCTTAGAAAAGATGATAAATGGAAGGCATTCACAACCTCTGTGTATATAAGCGATTCATTACCAGATTTTGAGCAACTTACTTCTCTTATGGTGACTGAGGAGCTCAACCATGGAGGCAACAAGTCAAAGGGCAGCCAAGACCAACTCTTCTATGCAGGCAAAGGAGGAAGAGGCAAAGGCAATAGAGGTGCTTCAAGAGGAAGAGGTAGAAGCAACTACCAACAAGGCAGCCAAAGCTATCAAGGGAGTCAATCAAGCCAAGATGAAGGTCAATCATCAAGAGGAAGAGGAAGAGGAAGAGGTAGAGGAGGAAGATATGGAGGTGGAGGCTACTCCAACTCAAATGGATGCTTCAATTGTGGGAAGCAAGGACACTATGCCAAAGATTGTTGGTAAAAGCAAGGTGGAAACAAGTACAAAGGGCAAGGTACTTATGCTAACTCCTCAACAAATTCAGAAAATGAGCATTTGTTAGCTATGAAGCATAGAAGTGAAGGTCAACCACATGATGAGGTGTGTATATAGATAGTGGTTGTAGTAACCACATGTCAGGTAAAGAGGAGTACTTCAGCAATCTTCAAGCACCCAAGCAAAGAGGCTTTGTGGAGATAGGAGACAACACAGAGCATGAGATACAAAAAACGGAAGACGTGAAGCTTGAAGGCAACCATAAAGCAAAAGGACTATCTGAGGTATCGCATGTTTCTACTATTACAAAGAACTTAATCTCTATTGGACAGATGGTTGAAAAGGGATACCAAGTCAAGTTCAACCACAAAGGATGCTTTATTGAAGACCCAAGGAATGGCTATGAGCTGATAGCCAAAGGAAAGAAGGAAGGAAGGATGTTCATTCTTGACATTGGCAAAGGACAAAGCAACAAGGCAATGTTCATCACCTATGGTGACAAGAAGATTGGAGATTTGGATTTGTGGCATAAAAGGTGTGGCCACATCAACATTCAAAGGTTGAAAGATATGGATAAGAGGCAATCAGTAAGAGGTTTACCACATTTTTCATTACAAATGTTGCATGAGATGTGTGAAGCTTGTCAACTAGGTAAGTCTACTAGGTAGCCCTTCAAGAAGAGTGGATATGTAGCACATGGTGTGTTAGAACTTGTGCACACAGATGTGTGGGGGCCAACTAAAGAGCCCTCTCTTGCAGGTAATAGGTACTTTGTAACCTTCATAGATGACTACACAAGAAAAGTATGGTTGTATTGTATAAAGTAAAAATCAGATGTGTTTGATGTATTCAAAAGATTCAAGGCACAAGTTGAAAAGGAGACAGGTTTCTACATAAAAACCCTAAGTTTTTATCGAGGGGGAGAATACTTCTCCCATGCTTTTTGTGATTTCTTGCAAGACCAAGGTATAAAGAGGCAAATCACTTGCAGGTATACTCCCCAACAAAATGGGATGGCAGAGAGGAAGAATAGGTATATTGCTAAAATTGCTAGGAGTATGTTAAATGAAATGAATGTGCCTTTAACATATTGCGCAGATGTTGTATCTACTGCTATGTACTTGATGAATAGGTGTCCCACATTAGGGGTACATGACATGACACTTGAGGAGGCATGGAGTGGAAGGAAACCAGACCTTTCACACATTAGAATCTTTGGTTGTGTATGCTACACACATGTGCCACAAGAGTTGAGAGGTAAGATGGATGCAAGGGCTGAAAGATGTATGTTTATTGGTTATGCTATGGAGCAAAAATGTTACAGGTGCTACAATCCTAATACTAAGAAGTTAAAGGTATCTAGAGATGTAGTGTTCGATATTGAAGAGGGAGAGAGAAGATATGAAGCTAGGTTTCAAGATAGCTTGGAAATCAGTGGTCCAAGCATACAAAGGAGTTCAAGCATGGATTCAGCCCATCAATCAATGAGTAAAGGAAAGGCAAGATTGGTGGAGCTTGATGAAGATGGACATGAAGTTGAAGACTTTGAAGAACCTATGTTAGAAGGGGGAGCTACATCAAAAGCAGAAATCAAGGCACCAAGGCAAAGAAGGTTCATTCCACAAAAAGGAGAAGGAAGGAGGTCAACAAGGGTAAAACATCCAATCTCAAGGCTTGTTTATGTTAGTTATATTGCTAGGCATTATGCTTTCATGACTAATGTTATCAAAGATCATGATCCTTCTACCTATGAAGAGCCCAAAGACACAAAGGAGTGGCAAGAAGCTATGGAAGAAGAGTACAAAGCCCTTGAAGAGAACAACACATGGAGTCTTGTTCCAAGACAAGAAGAGATGAAGGTAATTGGCAACAAATGGGCCTATAAAGTGAAGAGAAATTATGATGGTTCAATTGCTAGGTTCAAAGCAAGGCTTGTGGCAAAAGGATTTGCTCAATCCTATGGGATTGACTATGAAGAAACACTCAGCCCGATTGCAAAGATGACCACAATTAGGGCAATAATTGGGGTTGCTACATCTAGGAGGTGGAAAATATATCAATTGGATGTAAATAATGCTTTTCTTAATGGTGATTTGCAGGAGCCAGTCAACATGAATCAACCATTAGGGTTTGAGAACCCTAAATATTCTCATTTTGTTTGTAAACTTAGAAAAGAATTGTATGGTTTAAAGCAAGCTCCCAGTGCATGGAATCAAAGGCTTGTGGAGTATTTGTGCAGGTGTGGATACAAGCCAAGTGATGGAGATCCTTCCTTATACCTCAAGAAGGAAGGAGGACTAGTTGTCTATGTATGCATATATGTGGATGACTTGATTATAACAGGAAATAATGATGCAGGTATCACATCGATCAAGGCCAAGCTTGGAAATGAATTCAAGAACCTAATTGATGGAGAAAAGTCAGGATCATTTGTAGGTCATTTTTTGAATTCAAATTTACAACCACCTTTTTGAGCATTATATAAGCAAATTCATGGCCATCCTCCTCTACCATTTGAGCACTTGTAGTCTCTCATTAGGAGTGTTTACTCCAGGCCTAAGCTAGCCCCTAGCTAAGCAAGCCCCTTGCTTGCTAGAGTTTTCTCATAGGAAGTGATCTTTGATCACCCATATCTCTTTGTGTAGTAGTCCGATTCATTTGCAATATAGCTCATTTTGTTCCTATGATTGTAAGCTTTCTTTTGGATGTAATCTTAGTATCAAGTGTTTATTAACCTTGAGTATATTGAGCTTGAAAGCTCTTTGGTCTGATCTCTGCATATTCCCAAATATATGTGTGTTGGAAGGTACACATAGGTGCAAGCTACCAGTTTGGGTAGATTTTAATATGTCTTGTGCAAAGGGTTTGGCATAGCTCAAATTCTCCAAATTGAGGGATCTATGGCTTGTTGGAAAGCTTAGAGAG
The DNA here is from genome assembly GCA_020310875.1 of Ceratopteris richardii. Taxonomy (NCBI): domain Eukaryota; kingdom Viridiplantae; phylum Streptophyta; class Polypodiopsida; order Polypodiales; family Pteridaceae; genus Ceratopteris; species Ceratopteris richardii. Next base: position 127,787,181 of record CM035433.1, read on the forward strand.
TCTATTTTTAATGTGCAAAATTTCATAGGTTAAGTAACTTAGTTATAAAATAATTAACTTTTCTTAAACATATATATATATATAAGTACATTCATTTATTTAAACATACACATTGCAATTAAATATTACATTCATACAATTACTTTAGCGTACATCAATCATTCATATAAGTACATTGCTTCATATACTTATACATATTCATACATATTACATATGCTAACATGCTTCACATGCATACTAACTTACATGCATGACATAACATACATTAACATAAATGAACATGCATACATGCATACTAACATACATGCATGACATACACTCGCATAAATGAACATGCATACATGCATACTAACATACATGCATGACATTCATACACTTGCATACATAACTTACACTATCACACATATACATGCACATAAATGAACATGCATAAACTTTTCATGCACCAAGATACATATGGACATGCGTTCTTTAACATGCAAACATAAATTACATGCACACATACACATGCATAAATGAACATGTAAATAGAACATGCACTAATATAATTCTCATGCATACATGCACATAAATATAAACATGATATGCAAACAAAAGCATATGCATACATGCATATACCATGCAACAAGCAGACATGCATGACATGTATACATACATGCAAAGACTATCCTACATGCATAACATAAATCAACATGCATGCATACATGAAATACACATAACATCTAATATGCATGCATTAACTAACATGCATGAACTTCTAACATACGTTAACACATAACTTCTAACATCTAACATGCATACTTAATATCTAACATGCATTAAATACACTGACATGCTTAACATTTACTAACATCTCTAACATTTGACAAGGGTACATGCACTAACACCTAACATGGGTTCATGCACTAACACCTAACATGCACTAACATGCACTAACATACCTAACATGCACTAACATACCTAACATGCACTAAAATGCACTAACATACCTAACATGCACTAACATGCACTAACACGGTACAACATTTACCAAACATGTCTAACATCATTCATGGGTACATGCTCCTATCTCTAACAACATCTAACATGGTCACAAACATCACTAAATCTAATGCATTTACTACTAAGTGACTAACAAGTTAAGGGTTGAAGAAGCTTGGACTAAGGGTAAGAAAAGGAAAGGATAAGTGAAGATAGAAAAGGGTAAATATTTGGATAGGGTAATCCTTCTTTTTGCTAACCTGTGAACACAAAAAAACATTAGGATAACAAGTCATACATTTAATATGTAACCAATTCAATTAATTAAACATACACTTACATAAATACTTAAATATATATACTTATATTAAAACAAATACATATATTAACACATAGACATATATTAAAACGTATATATATTCACATAGAAACATTCATTCACACACATACATAAATAAATACATATACAATCACACATATATATATAAACATCAACCTTCAAGAATGTATATCATATATTTGTTTAATATATAATTACTAAGAATATTTATATTAATTATGAAAATAAAACATATTAAATCTCAGTATATAAACATGAAAAAGAAGTAAGATACATAAGATAAAATAACAACATAATAAAAGAAGACAAAATTCTCTCATTCTCTCTCTCTCTCTCTGTCTCTCTGTCTGTCTCTCTCTCTTTCTCTAACGGACGGCCCCGACGTCGGCTGTAGGGAGGGAGGAAGGGAGAAAATAAAAAACAAAAATATATATATATATATATATAAAGAAAAGAGGAAAAAAATAATTCTCAACTCTCTCTCTCTCTCTCTCTCTCTCTCTGCTGTGCGCACAGCACTACTGCACCATCGATAGAGAAAGAGAGGGAGAGGGAGGGAGAAAGAGATCATTAGGAAGGGAGAGAAGGACAATACTTAAAGTAAGGGAAAAAAAGAAGAAAAAAAGGAAATGAGGAAATAAAGAAGAGGAAAAATCATCGACTCCTCACTTTCTCTGCAACATCAGCAAATAAAAGTAAAATAATTTGCTTTCCTTAGAATAAATGACAAAAGTAAGAGAGATGGACTTCTCTCTCCTCCTGCCAGAGAACAGTCATGGAAATGTGTGCATAAATGACTATAGCCTAGAGCAAAGGAAAATAGAGTACCTGAAAAATCACATGAGCTTGTGAGTACGTACTCCCTCTTTATATAGATGAGAGTAGCCCACCATAGCCCACATTTTTCCTTAGATAACTGATCCATGCAGCCTACATTAACTTCTCTTTAAGTCAACAACACTCCAACAAGATTTTAGGCGTGGAAAATTCCTCTATCTAATTTCCCAAAAATACAACCATTCAATTTAATATTTACAGGACCATAGACTTTAGATTTAAATACAACCTTTAACTTCTTTTTTATTTATTTAATTACTTTAGAATAAATACAAACCTTTAGAATAAAATGAATTTAACCCATCAATAAATTTAATTATTACCATAATCTTAGTGAAAATAATTGTAGTTAATAATTAACATATTTTTTTAATTTGAAATATTTTGCTAAGGTTCCTTTTGTTATATTTACCCTATTTAATAATTCATTTATAGACTAAAACCTACTTAATTAATCATTTAACCTTAGGTTTACCCTTCAACTAACTTCAAACCATGTTTTTTAACCCCAATTAACCCTTAAACATATCTTCTAACCTTCCATAACCCTCTAGATTTAATAATCTAGAACCCTATAAAACATGATCAAAACATACATTTAACCCTTTAATATCCTTGCATTTACTTTCAAAACATAGACAAACCCTTAACTAACCCTTGATTTTTCATCTATACCCTTAATTATATTATGAAACACCTAAATAAATACTTCCCATCTTGATATTAATCATCAAACTTCTTTTCCTGCAAACATTAAAATCAAACATTAGTCTAAATTCTCATAATTTAACCAAACTTATAACAATCAATTAATATTTTAATTTTTGTAAGATTTTAAGATTAATAAATTCTTTCCGACATCCGCCCCCACTAAACCTGCACATCGTCCCGATGGGCCAACCTGCAGATACAAGTGGAACATATGAAATTCTTTTGAAAATAAGTTTTTAAAAATTTTCAGAATTTTATTTTATCATGCATTCATACTTTCTGCAATTAAAAAGATTAGTACAAATCATCTTAAAAAATCAAAGTAGATATAAGTCATATAAATATCATGTAATATTTCTGAATTCACATTTAAACAAGCATTTATAAGAATAAATCATAAGTGTCATAGTCCTTCTGTTCATGTCACTTTCTTAGAATAAGTAACTTATCCTGTATAACAGCATATACCAAAACTTTGATCATCAGGTAATAGAACTATATGCCTCCTACTTTTATTTCCTATGGTTTGACCCTCTAATCATTGCTTTTTTTCATATCATTTTTCTTTCGTTTTATTACTTCATCCCAACTCAGCTTTTTATTTTATTTTTTCACAAATTCGCCTATGCCAAAATTGGGTGCGACTCCTGGACTTGTCCACCCGGCCAAGTTTATTCCACTTGTCTGCCAACCTGGCATAGCGCGCGACAAAACTATGTCAACCCTACATGAAATCGACGTTAGCTCGTGGCTCTGATCGCCTGACCAGAGTAGCTCCACCCGCCTACCGACCCATGCAGGTGCATAACAACATAAAGGTTACGCCTATGATGAAACTAGCATCAGCTCGTGGCCTTGATCACCCGATCAAGGTTGTTCCACCCGCCTACTAGCCCAACATAGCACACCAACAACAAACACATACATATATGCTAATTGAGTATGAAGTTTTATTTATTTATTTATTTATTTTAATTCATTTAGAGGTCAGATCTCATAAGAAATAAATAGCAAGATACAAAATCCCATTTACTAATGGATAAAATTTTCAGCATATACATGTATTGAAAATAAGACTATATTTTCTTCTACAAGCTTTCAATTCCAAAATTTCTATTTAACTTTCTGATTTAGTTCATATAAATACAAGTTTTATATGCTTCAATCATACATATATCAGATATTTCTACATCTTAAATTCTACTTGTATTTTTTTAAATAAATTCGAACATATCTTCAATTAGAACTTTTTCACTTGATTTTAAACAGATATTTTAATCATCATCTTCATCTTCATCAGCATCATCATCAGCATCAATCTCATCAATTTCATATTCTTCGTTATTTCTCTTCTTAAACAGTTTAACTCTTTTTCCTGCAATCAAATTCTTCAGCAAAGAACCATCAAACTCTCTAAGTTTAAATGTACCATTTTCAAATACAGTTACAAATACATACGGACCAAACCATCTTTTAATTAACTTTCTCCTAGCATCATACTGAGTATCAAAAGTACTATCATAAACTAATACCCAATCATCTACTTCTATAGTACGAGGTCTAAGTCTATGTGTTTTATCAAAATAAATTTTATTTTTAAGACGTGATTCTCTAATTTTCTGTACAGCTTCTTCAATCATTTTATTTCCTAAATTTAACTGCATAATCCTAATAGAAATCAAATCTTCACGAGTCATCTCATTATTCCACGGAAGTGTCATCCATGAAATAATTTGGGTATGGATAGAAAAAATTGGCTTCTAACAGTACATTAGTTCTGTAGGCATAAATCCTGTAGATCTAGTATACGTCATCCTGTCTGCTCATAGTGCAAAAGGAAGGAATCTAGGCCACTGTGTTGTATCACCATTAGAGGCCTTAGAAATTGCCTTTACAATAGAGGGATGATCCCGTTCAATCTTACCATTAGACTCCGGATTATAAGCAGTAGTGAGAGATAGACGAATCCCATGCTGGTCAAAGAATTCTCTAGCCTCTCTAGCATCTAACTCACCTCTATCTGCTACTATCTTTTCTACATAGCCAAATCTACTAATAACTTCTTCTAACAAAAATTTACATATTTTATAAGTAGTTTTAGTACGAAGAGCTCTACCCTCTACATGATTAGTCAAGTCTTCTCTAGCTAAAACTATATATCTCATCCTATCTAATCCTTTAGGCATGGTCACTAAATCAACTACCCACTTGTAATGATTACAAGGAGGATAGGTAGGGTGCAAAGGTTCTCTATGTCTAACTGACGAATGTACCTGACAAGTAGTACAAGAACTTACAAAGTCACATATATTCACATACATACCCAGCAACCAATAAGCTTCTCTAATTTTATCATAAGTCGCATAGAAGCCTTTATGTCCTGCCCAAAGAGTTTCATGCATATCTATCATAACTCTATTTTGAAGATTTTTATTTCCTAAAACTCGTTGCGGATATCTAAATTTCCCTTTTGCATGACGCCAAATAAAACTATCTTTTAGACAAAAATTAAATGCACGTTTCCTAATGTCTCTAAATCTATTAGCTGACCAAATAGGTAATTGCTTCAAAGTGCTAAGATAATATCCTATATCATACCAAATTCCCTCATACTCTTTTTAATTAAATTTTTCATACACATTTTTCTAAGATAATATCCTATATCATATCAAATTCCCTCATACTCTTTAGAAATATAATTAATTACATTTAATTCAGTTTCAGTCATGTCATCATCTTCAAACTTAGCCCTAGAAAGCATATCTGCAATAGAATTAGTTTTCCCAGAAAAATGATTTAAAACAAGATTAATAAACTTAATATAAGATATCCATCTTAACATTGCTATATCTCGCGAAGAACAATTAGTAATCATTCCTATTAATGGTAAACAATCTGTTTCTATTATTACATTAGCTCCTATAAGATACTCCTTATTAGTCTTTAACGCAGTAACTAAACCCCATAATTCTTGTTTTATTTGTGGATAATTCTTTTGAGTTTCATGTAAAATTTTAGCCCCGAATCTAATAGCGTATCTATTTCCCTCACTATCATCTTGACCTACTACCCATCCTATTCCTATAAGACTAGTATCTACAGTTAAAATAATCGATTTATTATTTGAATAATTTACATGTTTTGAAACAGGTGCATTAGAAAGTAAACTTTTTAATTTCTTCATTGCTTTAACATGAGTTTCAGTCCATTTAAATTTTCTATTTTTCCTAAGTAAATCATACAAGGGATTAGCTACATGGGCATAATGCGGAATCCAAATAGCATAAAATACACATGCTCCTAAGAAACCTCTAACCTCACTAATATTCTTACAAGTTTCAGATAATTTATTTATAGCATCTACTTTTTGAGGATAAGGCCTACGACCATAGTAACCACATAAATGTCCTACAATTAAAACTTCATTAACTCCAAAAACTGATTTTTCTATGGAAAAAGTTAATCCTACTTCTTCAAATCTTTTAAGAATTTTCTCACAATCTAAAATATGATTAGATACAAATTTCCTACATCCTAAAGAATCTAATGTTTCATCTTTTTCTTTTTCTTCATAGCCTTTAATTGGAATATCATCTATAAACGGCATGGTCACGTTAGGAATAAAATCATGAAGAACCATATTCATCATGTTCATCATATGTGCTACGGAATTTGTCGCTCCTTGGGGAAGAGTACACATACGAACTAATCCTAAAGGAGTCTTCATCGTAGTAATATCTCTACTCTCAGTAGCAAGGTGGAACTGGTCATATCCTGAATATAAGTTGCCCATAGAATAGATAGAATGCCCAGCAAAAGCTTCGGTGAATTCTCCTACAATAGGGCCGGTTCCCACGTTCCTAATTGTAACTTTATTTACACGTTGCAAGTCTTGGATAAATCTAAGCTTTCCATTCTTTTCAGGAACAGTAAACCATCTATTAGAATAAGGTGCGAAGGAAGGTTCTAAAATTTTCATATGCATCTTCTCTTTAAGCAGTTTCATTAGCTGATGTAAATGAGCCTTTGGAACTGGTATAGGGCGAAGATTCCAAGGTATATGGGCTACAGTAAATATGATCATAGGAGATACTATTCTAGGTTCAACACATCCTATTTCATACGGATAAAGAGAAAAACATTTTCCATGTTTTCTAATCATTTCATGAAACAATTCCCGTTCAGTAGGCAGTAAAAAAGAATCTTCATTTCCTATTTTTATCAATTTTATAGTTTCATCAGTAAATTTATGTCCTATTTTTGAAATATCATGTAAGATGGGATCATTAGCTACTTGTTTTATTTTCTGGTCACTTCCTTCAGGTAAAGCTTGAGCTACAGGTTTCACTTTTTTATCTACTGTTTTATACTTTGTATTAATTTTAGCTTCATGAAAATCAGAAATAAATTTTAAAATTAAATCATATTCATTTAATGATTTTAAAAGAATAACATGTAATAATTTTTCATCATGTAAGGTTTCATTAATTTCTTCAAATAAAGTAGACGAAAAAGAAGTTTCAATTACATTTTCAATATTTTCATTTTTAGACATATATCCTTTTCTTTAAAATATTTCTCCTGTTTTCTCATTGTTTTTCTGGGAATATTTTTACTATTTAAAATTTGTAATTTTAAAGATGAAAAATAAACAGAAAAATTTTCTATTTTATGTACATATTTATGCGAGATTTCAAACTAATTACCACTGTTGTCCCACTCAACAATGGTGTCTAGTAAAAATTTTGATCAAAGTATATTCCAGAATCACCAAGAGGTAGATGACTCTCGTGCATCTTCTCTTGTGATCTGATAGGTGTTTTCCTAATTTGCTCTCTATTTCTAATATGGTTTGGGTTAACAGTCATTACTTGTAAGGATTGTAAGTCATCTTTTGATCTAAATCTTGCATACGCAGAGCCATCCTCCATTATTTTTGTTTCCATACGAGTTTCACAGATAAAAGGTTGTCCTAAGATGATTTCATAAGAACACTTATCTTGTATGAAAAAGTGAAATGTCTCACTTATTCCACCTATTGAAATTGGAATGTTGGCACATGCTCCTAAAAGTGCACCACATCCGTTGTTTGCTATTCTCATAATCCACCCATGCTGTTTATCTATAGATCATCTAAATTTATCATATAATTCTTTTGATATTACGTTTATTTCTGAACCTGAATCTAGTAAGGCCAAAGCTGTACAAGAATTTCTCCTATCTCCTAAATTTACTTTAATCTCAGGTGTACCCCTGGCCCAAAAACTCTTTTTGTAATTGCTTTCAGATTTTTCTTGTATATTATCTGGAAGAATTGGTCCTAAAAGATTTTTATTAACGTATCCTTCACTTTCTTCCTCATCATCAGAATCAGAAGAAAAAGAATCTTTAGAAATATGAGTAACATCTACATTATCATGCATTTCAGTATTAGTATTTAATGGAAATCTTTTTCTTTTAATCATTTGAATAAAGTTATCTTTGAATTCTAATTTAGCTATAGTAAATAATTGTTCAAGTGACATAGTCACTTGACTTTTTAAAAGAATATCATACAGTATTTCTTTTCTGTCATTTTTTTGTTCAAGTTCTGATGTTAAAATAGCTTTTGGAATTCTTTTGGGTTTCTTGGTTTTTCCCTCATTTTTATCTGTTTCATCATTAGTCTTTGAATCTAATTTACTAGGTTTGTTTGATGTCTCAGGTTGTTTGACCTCCCATATATCTTTTCTTTTTTGCTCATCTAAATTTGTATTCTCATTAAATTGTACATTTTTAGGTTCTTTTCTCAATTGTTTTCTAGTTACTCTTTGATTAGTTTCATCTAAATCTTGAGTTTCATCCCTTTTCCTCTTTTCTTCCACATTTGCAATATGTGAGAAGATAGAGAAATTATCTATAGGTGAGTTCCATGTTGTTTTGTTCATTATATCATCTCTAGCTTTTATCAATGCTTCTATTGAATAATTTTTGGTTTCATTTGATGTTTCATCATCTAGATCACTTTCATCACATTCTAATCTAACCTTAGATGAGCTTCTTTGTGCCTCAGATATATTTTCATATAGTTTTTGCATTCCATCTTTTCCCCAATTTACAGCTAGAGGGAGGTGGGTGCGGTAGTCACATAGTTTTTTTATCAATATCAATAACTAGTTTTCTTTCTTTTGCCTCTTTTAAAGATTCACAGGCATAAGACATATGTTCAGTGGAGTCACACCAAACACATCGTCGGGTGGGTGCGCCTCTTCGTTCATTATTCTGGGCTACTGATTGATTCATTATAGGTGCTATAGGTATAGGATTCATTTGTGGGGCATGAGTAAACTGAGGACCTAGAATTGTTCTATCTTGACTAGTTAAGAAGTGAACTATGTTTTGAAGTGTTGCCACTTCCTTAGATATGTTCGTACGCATCTACATCATATTATCTAGTTTATTAAATAGTATTTCAAACTGTAACTCACTAAGCACTTTAGATGTTGATGCTTGTTCAGTTAAACTAGAGTTTATAGTAATTTTAGGATTTTGAGTAGTTGGTCCTACTGTTGGAAAACTTAAATTCATATCATATAGTAATGACTGCCTTTTTTTCATTTGTGCTACTACTTCTACTACTTGTTTTAGAACCGCCCAGTCCTCTGTTAAACCATTTCTTTTCCTAGGTTCTTCTAGTCTTCTTTATACTTCACTTCTAATGTCTGTAGGTAAAACTTTTAGGAAATAAAGAACTATATCCGGTGTAAGTACAGTCCTATCTTGCTCAGGTAATTGTGAAAATCTCTTCATAAATTCTCCATGTAATTGTGTAAGAGATATTTGGGTTTCTGGAGTACTAAGCCACTTCATAAAACCTTCCCTACTGTGTTGACTATAATCTTCTAAGTAGAATTATTTATGCATTTGTTTTTTAAATACTTCCCACTCAAGTGCTTTATGAGGTTCTATTACACTAATGGTTGAACCTATTGAAAGTCTTACTAAAAATGTTACCCATTTATCTACTGGCAAACCATGTAGTTTTGCTAGGTCTTCAAAAGTGTCTAAATAATTAGTTGCGTTAACTCCTCTGAATTTCCCTTTTTCTTTTAACATAGCTTCAACTACTTTTTGTCCTTGGGTTTCGGACATCATATTTTTAAATAGTTCATCCATTTTACTATGTATGTTAGAACTAGACCTAAGTTTTTTAATATAATCCTGAATTTCTTCTTGAACTTTAGTTTTTTATTCTCTTACCAAACCATTTAAGTTGTTTGGTTCCAGCTTTACTTAAGTTTAAAACCTTTCAATACTTCTTGAAAAATAAATACTAATTTTCAAATGAAAATCCTTGTTGAATTTTCAACCTAAACTTATGCTAATCTAACAATCCTTAATAATTTAATGAAAACTAGATTCTAACTTTTAAATAAATTTCTTTTTGAATTTTTTAAACTAAAATTGTACTAATCAAACAATCCTAGATAAATACTAACTTTCAAAATGAAAAATTCTTTTTGAATTGAAAATCTAACAATTCCTAATATTTTAAGTTCTCCTAAAATCCTACTTAAATAGTACCAAACAGATGCAAGTTTAGAAAATATACCTGACAGTTGGTGCAGAAGCTAGAGTGCATGTGAATTTTTCAAGTTACATTTGTTGAGCAATAAATGCCTAATACAAAGAATCTAAGTGATGTGTGTGCTAACGTATTTCTTCAAAAACTTGATGGTGAGGGTGAAGAGATTAGGTTCACTACTTGCCTATTCCCGTGGAGGCGCTCAAGGCCTAAGCCCAGCCCTCAACAACTAGGGAATTACAAGGTTTGTATTTTCTACCTCTGCAAGATGACCACCTCAAGTTGCTGCAACCACATAGCCTAAACCAAGCTAATGCATATGCAAGAAAAGGAAAAGTGTTTTATACATGTTCTGCTGTGCCATTGTTTCACGTCGAGTTCAAATGTGGGAGCAATTTGTGATGATTGGTGGATCAATTCAATCGCCTCCCTAACGACGCACGCAGGGTGACTATGCAGAACAAGTATAAATTTTCCTAAGGTCCGTAGGGCAAAGCGTTTCTATATCTTTCTACTACTTCTAAATAGGTTGGTAAGATTAATTTCTCACTAACTACTTGATCTTTAATGGTTTCAGTTATGTTTAAATCTTCTTGAGAATTATCTATGTTTCTAGCTACCAATGGTGGAAAAAGATCTTCACTATCTTCAGTACTAGGTGGAACAAAGGAAATTAATGGCAATGTTCTTGATAAACTACGATCATGCAAAGTTTCTTCTACTATTGTATCTTTAACTAACTCTTCAATTTCTTCAACTGGATTAGGATATAAAATTTCAAAGGTAGATGTAGGTAAAAAGGAACTACTTGATGAAGCCTCTTCAGACATAAGAGATGCAAATGTAAATAGATTAATGATAGATTTCCTATACAAAGCTATAAGATAGTGTTCATTAAATGAGATCCTATACAAGCTAAACAATAGATTTTAGCTAGGTAAATTCTTTCACACTTCAAATCTTTAGTTCTTCAACAGGGCTGCAATTCATCTGAAAAATCACATGAGAAATATTAGTATGCTCTTATAAAAAAGCAAACACTCATTTAAATCTTAATATATATAAAAACACTTAGTTATAAAATAATTAACTTTTCTTAAGCATATATATGTATATATATATATATATATATATATATATATATATATATATATATATATATATATATATATATATATATATATATATATATATATAAGTACATTCATTTATTTAAACATACACATTGCAATTAAATATTACATTCATACAATTACTTTAGCATACATCAATCATTCATATAAGTACATTGCTTCATATACTTATACATATTCATACATATTACATATGCTAACGTGCTTCACATGCATGACATAACATACATTAGCATAAATGAACATGCATACTAACATACATGCATACTAACATACATGCATGACATGCATACACTCGCATAAATGAACATGCATACATGCATACTAACATAAATGCATGACGTTCATACACTTGCATACGTAACTTACACTATCACACATATACATGCACATAAATGAACATGCATTTAACTAGCATGCATAAACTTTTCATGCACCAACATACATATGCATGCACATAAATGAACATGCATACATGCACATGCATGCACTAACATAAATAAACATGCATACATGCACATGCATAAATGGACATGCATTCTTTAACATGCAAACATAAATTACATGCACACATACACATGCATAAATAAACATGTAAACATAACATGCACTAATATAAACATGCACTAATATAATTCTCATGCATACATGCACATAAATATAAACATGATATGCAAACAAAATCATATGCATACATGCACATACCATGCAACAAGCAAACATGCATGACATGTATACATACATGCAAACACTATCCTACATGCATAACATAAATCAACATGCATGCATACATGAAATACACATAACATCTAATATGCATACATAAGTTGACATGCATTAACTAACGTGCATAAACTTCTAACATACATTAACACATAACTTCTAACATCTAACATGCATACTTAATATCTAACATGCATTAAATACACTAACATGCTTAACATTTACTAACATCTCTAACATTTGACAAGGGTACATGCACTAACACCTAACATGGGTTCATGCACTAACACGTAACATGCACTAACATACCTAACATGCACTAACATACCTAACATGCACTAACATGCACTAACATACCTAACATGCACTAACATGGTACAACATTTACCAAACATGTCTAACATCATTCATGGGTACATGCTCCTATCTCTAACAACATCTAACATGGGCACAAACATCACTAAATCTAATGCATTTACTACTAAGTGACTAACAAGTTAAGGGTTGAAGAAGCTTGGACTAAGGGTAAGAAAATGAAAGGATAAGTGAAGATAGAAAAGGGTCAATATTTGGATAGGGTAATCCTTCTTTTTGCTAACCTGTGAACACAAAAAACATTAGGATAACAAATCATACATTTAATATGTAACCAATTCAATTAATTAAACATACACTTACATAAATACTTAAATATATATACTTATATTAAAACAAATACATATATTAACACATAGACATATACTAAAACATATATATATTCACATAAAAACATTCATTCACACACATACATAAATAAATTCATATACAATCACACATATATATAAAAACATCAACCTTCAAGAATGTATATCATATATTTGTTTAATATATAATTACTAAGACTATTTATATTAATTACGAAAATAAAACATATTAAATCTCAGTATATAAACATGAAAAAGAAGTAAGATATATAATATAAAATAACAAAATCGTAAAATAAAACAAAATTCTCTCATTCTCTCTCTCTCTCTTTCTCTCTCTCTCTCTCTCTCTCTCTCTCTCTCTCTCTCTCTCTCTCTCTCTCTCTCTCTCTCTCTTTGACGGACGGCCCCGCCGTCGGCTATAGGGGGGAGGAAGGAAGAAAATAAAAAACAATATATATATATATATATATATATATATATATATATATATATATATATATATATATATATATATATATATATATAAAGAAAAGAGGAAAAAAAATAATTCTCAACTCTCTCTCTCTCTCTCTCTCTCTCTCTCTCTCTCTCTCTCTCTCTCTCTCTCTCTCTCTCTCTTTGACTGACGGCCCTGCCATCGGCTGCATGGAGGGAGGAAGGGAGAAAATAAAAAACAAAATATATATATAAAAAAGAAAAGAGGAAAAAAAATAATTCTCAACTCTCTCTCTCTCTCTCTCTCTCTCTCTCTCTCTCTCTGTTGCGCACGTAGTGCTGCTGCACCGCCGGCAGAGAAAGAGAGGGACAAGGAGGGAGAAAGAGATAATTAAGAAGGGAGAGAAGGAAAGTACTTAAAGTAAGGAATAAAAAGAAGAAAAAAAAGAAAATGAGGAAATAAAGAAGAGGAAAAATCTTCGACTCCTCACTTTCTCTGCAACATCAGAAAATAAAAGTAAAAAAATTTGCTTTC
>CM035433.1:127806125-127808625 GCA_020310875.1 Ceratopteris richardii
TTCACTACTTGCTCAAGTGATGTATATGAGCGAAGCTAGTCACTCTTTGGGTATTCATCATGATACCCCCATAGTCTCCTAATCGTCATATGAGACTCTTGTGAAGATAAATAATTCTTCACTAACTTGGAGATTATGATAAATGTATCTCCCGTGCCTGAATGCAACTTCCTGAACCAATAGGATTGCTTGTGCACATTACTAGTGGTGAAGGTGTAGCTCCTTCCGTTAGCAATCCTATGGTCTAAATCCATAAGGATTATATATAGGGATCCTGTTACTACTGAAGTTGCCTTATGTAAAATACTCTGATGGTCCTAAGTCCATCAAATACATGCTTATAAGCATGCCTTAAACTTATTGATGTTTGCAGAAAGGCATGTTACTATGCCATAACACTCTTACCTAAAAGCAAGTGCGTATATAACGCCATGCGGTAAGAAAAATTTCGACAGCATTTCCCCAGGAAATGGAATCCCAAAAAAAATAAACCATAGCTCAGTGGCACTCAGGCCACCCAAAAACATAGGGCTTGACAGGCCCATGGCATGCACGCCATAAACTTATATATGGATTCCATGACCTGCAAAAACACAAAAGTATTTGCTAGCAACCATTCCCGGTGTTGCATAGCCATATAGTTTCTGTAATCTTCTTTCCTGCAAACAATCAAAAAGTATACTTCCTGCATGTTGATCCATACTTTTAAGAGCTTAAACAATGATCAACACTTGATGTATGCAATCCCATTCATGCATGTAGATACAGAACATGCCATAACATAGATAAAATGCCAGAAAGCATAAAATATACGTCCCTGAGTAGTCTGATTTTGGAATTGCATGCATCCAATCGCTCTCGATAAGCTTCGCGACCTCTGCACCTTCCTCCTCAGGTCCTAACATACACTTTGAAGTGTCCGTAAATATCGGAGCACTCCTCAAACATAAAACATGGTCAGGTGATTACAAAAATAATGCAAATTTAGCTCAAAAATGCATTAGTAATCCGTCTTTAGACCTGCAAAAACCACTTTAGGACCTGCAAATTTTCATAAACTGAAATATAAACCATGTGCAAATAGGTCGAAGTGAAGTTACTGAAATTGCCTTCCCGGTTTGAAAGATATGGCTCCCGGAAGGTAGTCGCCCAAAAACTGTTCAGACTTTGCAGAGCTGTTCAGACCTGCAAAAATTTTTTCTTTCCAAATTTTTTTCTCATAGACTTAAAGTAGACCTTGTGCTCTTCGAAACGAGCCATAGCACGTCCAATTTGGAGTTTCCTAGCCCAAGATATGGCCATTCCAAGTGGGACATGTAAAACTAGTGGACTGTTGGAGGGGCTGGAAAAAGTGTGAAAATGTAATTTTTGGGGTGCCTAAAAGCATTCTTCCATCAAGCAAATGCTAAAATTCTCTCCATAACCTCAGAGAGTGGCATATGAAGATGCTTAGGCCTAGTTTCACCTTTCCAAATCCTCCCTTCGTGCATGCTAATTTGCTCCCCAAAAGAGGCCTAAAGCAAGATTTTTGCTTTTATACAAAAACTTAAATGGGAGCTCTTAGCAAGCTTCTAATCCACTCTAAATGTGGATTTCTCTTGGATTATATACGATAATCCATGGGAAGCCTCTAAATGATCTTTTTCTTACTCCAAGAAGTGGAGTTGAAGTAAATCTAACATTTTAACTTTTTCCAAAAAGTACGGGAAGGGGGTCTTTGAGGAAGTAAAATTCCTCCTTAGCTTATGATTTTGATGAATCTAATGATTCGCCTATCTAGTCCATATACCATACTCTCAGTAAATATACTTTTTCCCATGCATCCATAACTATCGCACCTCTTTTTCCTTCTTCCAAAATGGGAATTTCTCAAATTTAGGTGCTGAAATTTTTTGTCAAACTGTGATGGAAGGGGGTTTTGTGGAGCTTCAAACTCCCATCAAACTGAGGTATCTTTTACATTTCTTGATCTTGCATGAAAGTCAATATGTTAGACTATAAGTGTGCATGGTTTTTTCCATAAAACTATGAAAAATACCTCCTCTTTTTGTCTTCCCAAAATGGCTATTTATCCAAAATAGCTCCTGAAATTTATGCAAAAATCATAAAAATAGAGTATTTTAGAAATACTCTAAACTTGGCCTTCTTGTATTTGGAGGGAATCTTTGATCCTAGATGAGAATATATATACCTCATACTCTCCGTACATATGATTTCCCTCCCGGATCTTGGCCTCCTAACAGTTCATGGTGCTTCTTGAAAATGCAAACCTCTCAAAATTGAAATAATAATACCTGTTATTAACATGAAGCTCCATGCCTGTAAATTTGAAATCAAGACCTTGGATAAGTCCTGGAGTATATGCTCTTCATTCGTAGACTCTTCATATGCAGCAGGTGCATCCCATCTCTCTCTCTTGTTTGATTTGGTAGATGCCGTTCATCGATGGACAGAGGCTCTGAAAACTGTTGTGTCGACATGCCATGCGACCACCAAACAA
>CM035433.1:127816125-127819132 GCA_020310875.1 Ceratopteris richardii
TGGATGTTGACTGATGTATCCACTCTTCTTGAAGGGAAGTCTTGAGTGCTTACCCATCTGACAAGCTTCACATAATTTCTTCATTCCTTGACCTTGAAAACTTGGTAGACCTTCTACTAGCCTCTTTTGCTGCATCTCCTTCATCCTTTGAATGTTGATGTGGCCGATTCTTTTGTGCCACAAGTCCAACTCCGCAATCTGCTTATTACCAAAAGTAAAGTATACATGATGTGAAGGATTTGGTTTTACCTCTAATGTAAACAATCTTCCTTGCTTCTTTCCTCTTGCAACCAGCTTGTACCCTTGTTTTGGGTTCTCCACAAAGCATCCTCCTTTGTTGAATCTCACTTGGTAGCCTCTGTCCACCGTTTGTCCCACAGATACCAAGTTCTTGGTGATTGTAGGTACATGAAGCACATCTTTGAGACACCTTCCTTGCTCTTTGTCATCCAAAACCACATCACCTATGTGTGTGATCTTATGGGTTGTATCATCCCCTGTTTCCACATGCCCTTTACCACTTGGAGCATGTAGATTAGTGAACAAAGTTTGGTCGCAACTCATATGGTTGATGCAACCGCTATCGATATACCATGTACTATCTACATTGTTTGAGCTTCCATACATATGCATCATAAGGATATTTTCATTCTCAGAGCTAGTGGATGCATAATTACCTTGCCCTTTGTATGTTGAGGCTTTGTTGTAACTCCTTTGGTTGCTCCCTTGATAGCAATCCCTTGCATAATGTCCATGTCGTCCACATATGTAGCATCCTTGACCATCTTGGCTTCTTGATTGTTGATGTCTTCCTCCTCTTCCTCTTGTCCTTCCTCTTCCTTTATATGAAGAGCCTTCTTGGTCATGTCCTTGATTGCTTTGTCTTCCTCCAAATCTTCCTCTTCCCCTACTTTGGTTGCCTCTTTGTGCTTTGCCCCTTGAGTTTCCTGCATAAAACACTTGGGCATCCTTGCCCTTTGATGAACCTCCATTTATATTCATTTCTTCGGTTACCATAAGAGAAACTAGTTGCTCAAAATCTGGAAGTGTGTCACTTACATAAACTGAAGTGGTGAATGGTTTCCACTTTTCATCATCCCTCAAACCATTGAGGGTATACGCCACTAGATCATCATCATCTATGTGGTTGCCAATAGATCCCAATGCATCTGAAAGTTCCTTGACTTTGAGAATGAATTCATTGATGCTACTCCTTGAGGTCTTCTTTAGATTGTTTAACTCATTTTTAAGTTGAATCTTCCTTGCTTTAGTACTAGTAGAGCAGAGCCTCTCCAAAGTTTCCCAAACTCTCATGCTTGAGTCTAGGTCTTGAATGTGCCCTATCATACTGTTGCTAATGTGTTGTGAAAGAATGAAAATAACTCTTTTGTCATGCTCATTCCATTCCCTAAATTCTCTCAGCTGGTCATTGGTTGGATTATCCCCCAACCTAGGTCTTGGATCAATCCCACTGATCAAACCCCAAAGACCCTTGCCCATGAGATAGTTTGACATCCTAAACTTCCAAGGCTGATAGTTGCCTTTGTCAAGTTTCTCTATTTGAGTGTTGAACTCAGCCATATCTTGCTTTCCCTAAGGTTTGGAACTCTTCCAATACCTCCTTGAAGTGCTACTGATGCAAAAGTAAATTGGTGTTACCTCCAAGATTAGATCTCCTTTGATAAACTCCAAGTATGCTTCACTTGACGAGGATCGAGTGCTCCCCCTTGATGAAAATCTTTGTCCAGCTTCCTTTGATGAAGAAACCTTTTAAACTCCAGCTCAAATAGCTCTTTTGCTTTGTAATGAATGCCCTCCAAGCATTTCCAAATGCTCTAATATCACTGTTGGGAGATTTGACAACTCCCAATGCAACTAGAAGCGAAATGTGACCTCCCAAGGTACACTCAATTGGACACTGTTATAGTGTTCTGGATATTTCTCAAAGCTGGTACAGAGATTCCCCAAGATATTTTGACCGTTCCTAGTAGACTTAAAGAGCTTTCTAAAAGACAAATTTCATCTAAAATGGATGCTCACACATGAAATGCAATGTCTGCAAGTCAGGCTACTTTGCCAACACTCTCACAGACCTGTGCAGAGACACACCTTCACTCCAGATACAATAACTCTGAGAATATGCAGAGACAGATCCTGAGATTTGAGCCACAATTAGAGGACTATATTAGCTATCCAACAAGAGTAAAATCACAGCAAATGAAATTCTACAATAGGAGAACCAATGGATACAACTCAGAGACAAAGAGACTAGTCACTGCTAGCATAGACAGTGAGATATCCTAACCCAAACTTGGGATGAAAGCAAGAAGGGGGCTTACTTAAGCTAGGGGGTTGCTTATTGGAGTTCCAGCACTCTAAAAACACTCTAATACACCAAAGAAACACACGGGATCACTCAAAAAGTCATGATCCAAGCCTATTTTAAATAGAGCAAGTAGACTCCTACAATCTAGGAACCTCTTTTCCTAAGATTGCTCCTCCCTAAGTTAGAGGAATTGACTGGAATGATTTGGGGAGTTGTTGAGTGATTCCTTTTGGAAAAATCTCGTGACTTGAGGCCTTCATACATTGGTCCACTTGTACAAATTAGTTTGCCCATGAATTTGTACTTTGAAGCTTGATTTTTTAACATATGTATATGTATATGTATATGTATACGTATACGTATATGTATATGTAAATTTTTATGTGTATGTATACGTATACGTATATGTATATGTACATGTATATGTATATGTATATGTATATGTATATGTATATGTATATGTATATGTATATGTATATGTATGTGTATATGTATACATATACATATACACATACACACACACACATATGCATATACACATACATATACACATACATGTAGATATACACATATATATACATATACACATACATATACATATGCATATACATATACATCTACCATATCATATACATATACATATCCATATACATAACATATACATATACATATACATATACA